>JAQGBJ010000062.1:0-76296 GCA_034698345.1 Sphaeridia pumilis
GGATGGGCCAACTATCTATATAAAAGTAATTTTTTGATTTCCTTATATAATATACATGTATTATAAGGTACTCGGCCAAAAATATAATTGAGGAACGGATCCAATCAGCACAAAACAGAGTTACGTTTTGCTTATGTATTCGGCGTGAAATATCAAGAAACTTTGTTGATCAATAAAATAAATTTACGAAAATCCCATCCGGGCTAATGCCAATTTTTCAGCGCTGTTAATTTTTCTGACGCTTTTCAATAAACTTGGGCTTCTATTCAAATTCAGAAACAAGTTAATCGACCTTCAATGAGATACAAATATTTCAAGATTTTTTTTCGAAATCCCAACATTGAATAAAAGCTACTACACACATAAAATTACTACTTCCAAGCCAGGAGAACAATACTCATAATTGTTCGAATCATAAAATCAAAAAATATGAGTACCGATTCGCGTTCAAAAGTCTGAAAGCTTCCAACCCAGACGCCTTTGGTCGGAACTGATCGAAGTCTCCGTTCAAGCAAACCCATGTCCATTCTGACTGGAGACAATCCCAAAAGCTCGGATTTCGCTAGCTGAAGCCCTTCGCTAACGGCATAAGCGTTGTAATAAAGTGCCGGATATCCAACAGGTAACACCAAGGTCACGTAGCACATTATTATAAACAGAAGCAAGTTGTCGTGAAATTTCAACAAAATCATGGCCGAACCGGAAGAAATACTCAGCATCAAACAAGTGAGCTTCACTACAAAAACAATGGAAGAATTGCTGACGTTGAATATTTGCAGCAAGACCAGCATTTCTTGAAGATGACTCCAAACCAAATTTACCGTGAAGCGGGAAGGGTACTTTTTTGAGCTTAAGCAAACATAGTACAAAATTTTAGAAACAATTTCCTGTGGCTTCTGATCGAAGGAAAAATTAAAATACCTTCGGACAAGCTCTTTTGTCACTCGCGGCCAAATCTCCAAGAAGAACATGTGGAGGGGAACTGTGAAGCAAAGAATGCCCGCTGTTGCATAAAAAGACCAGAAGTCAAGAAAAGTAAAAACTGCGATCAGCGCGAAGTATCCCCACCAACCGTCCCGCAAATAGCCTTCGGCGACCGCCCAGGTCACACAGAAGCGAAACTGGATCATCCAGTCGGGATTTATGGCTAAAAATATGCCTTCAGTCCAGATAGAAACGTACACAAACAATGGCAAACTGTGCAGAATTAAAAGTTGTAACTTGGGAGGCTTCACGTCGGACTTGTACTTGAGGATCGAGTTCCAGATCAACACAAAGCTTTCCAAGTGGCGATTCAGCCCTAAAATTCCACTGACCGACGCTACAATTGTTGCGGTAACCAGAATTAAGTACAACGGAATGAAAAGTGGATTGAAAAACCGGTCGACTGTAAGACTCAACATTACAGCGCCAATGTTCAGGATTGTGCGCAGAGAAAGCACCATCAGGCTGCAACGCCAAAGGCGGCGTTTGCCGAGGCTGGTATCGACAGAAAGTTTTTCGTTTTCGAATTTGATTGGCGGTGCACCAATGCTCTTAAAAAACTGGTTCAGCAAAGACAAAAGCCGAAAAACTGCGGATTCGAATGTAAGTGATTTTGAGAAGAGCGAGAATATCATTTTCGATTTTGTGGCCATTTCCAACGCTTTTTCAGGGTTAACTGCTATCTTCAAAAAGTTGTTGCTTGCCATACGGAATCTAGCGTTCCATTAGATACGAAATAAATCTTAACAAAGAAATAATGAACGCCTTGTTTTTGCACGAAGCAAATTCACATGCATGCCTCAAACTACCAATACTTCCTTGTTGCTTCAATTTACTCACAACACTCTTAAAATAATGCAAGCTGTATCGTTAATTAATCCTAATGATGAAGGTCGACTATCAGGAAACCTAAATTTTACTGACAATTGAGGGAAAACTCGTTGCATATTAGACATTAGGAACTGTCACCTTAACCGTACGTACGTTTGCCTATAGATACTGTATACTAACTGCATGGCGGAGCAATTAAGTAATTTTCTTGATTCATTTATTATTATGTATCAAACCGGAAGTACTCCCAAATCGAATCCAATCAGTACAATTAAAACAGTCTGACGTACTTTCACAGACTGTATGTGACAATAAGCCTGCCCTAGGAGTTGAGCCAGACTTTCTCCAAGGTCACAAGTACGATTTTAATTTATTACAATTTTTCTACAATGCCATCATCCATAAACAACGGAAATATCATCTCGACAAAAAGTTTAACTTAAAAAGAAGACAAAATCATTTCGAGGCAAGAACAATGCTCATAACCGTTCTGATGACAAAATCAAAAAATATAAGGACAGACTCCCGCTCGAACGTCCGGATACTGCCAACCCAGACGCCTTTGGTCGGAACCGATCGAAGTCTTCGTTCAAGCAAATCACGTCCCATCTTTGTTTGCGCGATACCAAGAAGCTCTGATTTGGCACTCTGAAGTCCAGCGCTGACGCTGTAAGCGTTGTAATAAAGTGCAGGATAAACGAATGGCACAACGAGGGTCATGTATGCCATTATAATAAACAAAAGAAAATTGTCATGAAAACGTAACAAAATCATGGCAGAACCAAAGAAAATGCTCGCACATAAAACTCCAAATTTGATCACGAAAACAACGGAGGCATTGCCGATGTTGAAAATTTGCAGCATCACAAGCATTTCCTGAAGTTGTCTCCAAACCAGAACCCCTGCAAAACGGGAAGTACTTTTCTTGGACCTGAAAGATTTCTCATTTTAAGAACTCCCTTTAAAAACAACGAGTTTTTGACCAAAATTTACCTTCGAACAAGCTGCTTCATGGCCCGCGGCCACGTTTCCATGAATAAAATGTGCAAAGAAATCGCCACGACTGCGATTCCATCAGCTGAGAAGAACGACCAGAAATCGAGAAAAGTGCACAAGGCGACCAGCGCATAATATCCCCACCAACCGTCGCTCAAATGACCTTCATCGACCGCCCAGGTCACGACGAAACGAAATTGAGGCATCCAATCGGGATGCAGGGCGAGAAAAATATTTATAATCCAAACCATAACGTATGTCGAAAGTGGGAAAAGGTGCAGGACCCAAAGTTGCAGCTTGGGTGGCTTCACCTCTGACTTGTACTTCAGGATCGAGTTCCATACCAAAACAAGCTCTTCGAGATGGTTGTGCAGCCCAAACTTTCCCATGTGGAAGAGTAAGACGAAGCCCATAGCGAAGTTGACGCACAACGGAATATGCAGTGGATTGAAGAATCGGTCAACTGTAAGGCTCAGCACCAGAGTCCCAGTGATGACCACTGTCCTCAGAAAAAGGACCGTCAGACTGCTGAACCAGAGGCAGCGTTTGGAGAAACTTTTGTCGATAGACAGTTTTTCGTTTTTGAAAGTAATGGGCACGCCGATGTATTTAGCCAAATGTTTCAGGAATTTGTTGGTCGAAACAATAGCTGACTCAAACGAGAATGAGTTCGGATTAAACGGGATTTTGGTTTCAACAGCCATTTTCAGTATTGTACAATACAAAATGACCTGAAAAATTAGTTCAACTCTCAACTAAGGAGGGAGTGAGGGAATGACAGCTAAAGTTATATTCCGTGTCTCACTGAATAATTAGCGAACCCTTCAAACGAAACTTTATCAGCTTCAGGCCTCTTTTTAATTGACACTTGGAGTCAAAGATATACCACTACTTCTCGAGCGATGGCTGATTTCTAGATATGTGTCCTTGATTATTTCTATCAAGCAACATACCGTGTAGGTGAGGCCTTAATTTCAGTAAGAGCATCTGCTAATCCAATTTAGTGGAAATATATGCTTGAAATCTGACATTTTGAGTGACAGTTCAAGGCAAGCCAAAGTAATCCATATATAATACTTTCCCTAACCAACCTAACCTAACCTTAATCCTGAGTGAAATATCAAACCGAATCTTTGTTTAGAAAATATTTGCAATGCGTTCCTATATTCTGTACTTTTCTCTAACACCAAACCACTTCCCCAAAAACACAACATTTCTATATCAAAACTGTATTTGCACTTGACCCTAATGGAAAAATTGACAAAATGGCAAGCATCCTCAACATGCAACGAGAATAATATTTTTGTCTGTAAAAGGCTCTTCATATATACGTCACATTCGCAAGCAAACATTGAGGTGGAAAAATTGGTAGAAAGCAGAGTGGTTCCTCCGTAGTTGTAGCAGCTATGCTGAAAAATTCTCCTTTGAAAAATCGCTCCTAGCCACAATAGACCATTTCACCTCAGGTGAAAGCAACAATTTTTCTTGTCTCTTGTTATACATATATATATATATATCTGTAAAAGCAAGAAAGCTTTTCAACGTTTCCACTTGCATTGGCCGCCAACCAGTGTTGAGGTCATGTTCCGTGACTGTGGATCGCTTTGGAAATATGACGCTTCTGAGTTTCACTCGATGTAAACGACAAGATGAAAGCACATCAAAAAATTCTGCAAAAAAAACTTTCATAACTTTTTGCGGTACCATCAACCATCCCGCCTTTGTACATGTTCTTGGACGGAGATGGGCGGAATTTTGAGGCTGATGTACATTGACTGAATAATTTTTCTAAAAGCTTTCTTCTCACTGCCAGTCAGATCAAGGTAACGGAAGAGAGATGGAAAGTAGATCCATGATTGAACAACCGACCGCCATCATCAACTTCCACATCATCTGCATGGCTTTCAAGGACTTTTCTGTGTACATGAGTCTACCATAGCCGACATAAGTTCAGCCAGGCAAAAATGTGAAATTCAGCACCATAACCTCCTCAAGCTATTTCTTTACACTTGTATCCAGAGAGATACTCATCCTGACTGTGAGCGAAAAAGAAGGATCCATTTCCGCCCGAGACAAGCACAATAAAAGAAGCAAAACATGCCTTTTCAAAATCAACCTTTTGTACTTGTTATCAGTGGAGCGAAATCTCTTTCTTCTCATGTTCTTCCAACGACGGAGCGAAATTGGCTTTCTCCGGTTTAAATCGAAATACCAAAGTACAAGTGGCTAACATCAAGAATTCTACTGTAACAACTGCTGTAAAAGAGCTTTTTTTCGGGGTCTCGCTGAATACTCTTCCTTGCCCACTTACATGGAAAAAAGTAAAAAAACATAAAATGACAGTTGTACTACAAGAGACGAAACAAACTAGCCTATCTTTCTGACCACAGACGACTTTCACCATCAACCAATAACATGCACTACTGTCATCTTTGCTCTTGGCGTTCAAAATCAATAAATAGCTTCAGTCGAGAGCTTTTTTTCCTGCAAACATAACCCGTGGAAAGACGAGCAACAACACTAACACTGCTAGCGTCGAGACAAGAATAAATTCCTGTCGACCTCATGGTCCTTGGGGAATATTGAGCAAATACGAACGAGATGAAGAACAATGTACGCTGTTCGCGAAATAAATGTCCGCGTCCTACTGCCATTAGTCAAGACGTGGGATTTACCAAGCGGAACTCGGAGTGAAAGCTGCTGCTATCACCAGAGCCGACGTAGTAGTCCTATAACACACGTTTCATATATAAACTAGATTCCTCAGGGGGTGTCAACACAAGGTTAGAGAATCATGGCCTTGTGAGAAGAAGAAATTGAGAAAATTGGACAAAACGTGTGTTACTTGATTAAATCACTACTTTGCTGGGATTGAACTAGTGTTTGACTGGACGTTTATACGTCTTGTTCTGCTGCTACGCTTGTAGAATATCAAAGAAAAGAGGCCTACGACCGGTTCAATTTCTACGATTTTATAATCTACCTAGACCTCAAATCGACTGTACACATTGTAAAAAGTGACAGGTTTATATGTAAAGAATACATATGGTTTTAATTAAACTTTGAGAAAAGTTGAGAATGTCATAGTCATACGTTACCTAAAATCTAGCTTTCTTAGGCCTAATTAACTTTCTAGAAGCGACGGAACGAGAACTCTTTGCACTTTTGCTACTTCTCACTGATCTAACACTCTTGGTATCATCTCGGTCGGAACGACCAAAAATTTCTTCGTCGTCTTCGTCATCTTCCCGGACACTTGCGTTCGACTTTCCTCCCTTCCGTTTCCGGTTTGTCAGGTCTACCTTGGACTTTTTCATCTCGTCCTCCATGTCGATAATCAGTTTGCCTTCATCAGAAACCTTGAATGGTTCTTCTGTGGTCTTGGCTTTAGGTTTTGCTACAAAACAGAACGTTCAACATTCATTATTGAGCAGGACATAAAATTTTGTTGAGAAATCAGGAGAGAGAACAAAGACTTACATATCAAAGCACCAGCGATATTCTTTGTATCAAGGAAATCAACAACGCCTTCCTTAATGACAAGACCTTTGGATCCGGATGGCATTTTACTGAAACGAACATTATCGCCTTCTTCGTCACTGCTATCTGATTCATCTGCTTTGTTTCCCTTTGTAACAGCGCTGTCGTAATCATCCCGGTCTGTAGTCTTCTTTGCCTTGTCTTCTTTGAGCTTTCGGATTTTCTTTTGTAGGTTCTTTATCCTCGATGCCATTTTCGGGTCACTTGAATTTGGCATCACAGCCTTTAAGCCTGCCACTCCAAAAACTTTGATCATACGTGCCAGTATCTTGTTCATCTCCTTTCTTGGGTTCCCAGGATTACTCAGGATAGTCCCGATAGCGCCAGCATATGGTCCCATTAGGCTCTTGAACAGGGATAAGTTCAAGGAAATATATGACATGCATTCTTTCCTTAATACTGCCATGTCATTAGCTGTGCCTTTTAGGCCTTGAACTGGAACTATTAGCTGATCAATACAAGCTTGAACTAGTTCCGCATCAGGTTGCTTCGGTTCCGTTTCCATTAGCATCAACGACATGAATGTCACCGTAGAGGCACGAACAAACACACTAGTTGCTTCAACGCCCAGTTTGATCACATTTCGCAGTGACTCGACATCCTGCAATCCAGAGAGAAAGTGTTAATTGTCGTTTTTACATGCACAATTTAACTAGAAAAATTGAGTTTACCTCCAGATTTTCTAACGCTGTGCTGCAGTATTGATTTGCCAACTTCCGAGTTTTTGAGTTAACGCTTAATAAATTCAATACCGCCTCAGGAAGGAATTTCTGAATCAGTGAGTCATCCTGTAAATGATTGAAAATTAATTTCGTTAAACAAAGGAATTTGCAATATACGGGCATTACCTGCTCAATCACGGAGATCAAGCACTCCAATCGCAATGCTTCAGCATTAGACTTCACATTTCCTTGGTGTTGCTGCAAGAGGTTGAGTATTTCATCGGCACTTGCGTCATCAAGGTTATCATTGCAAAGTAAGGCATTCAATATTCTGTAAGCGCGTTTCTGGTGGTTCGTATCTTCAAGAGTCTTGGAAGCCAAAGTCAGCAATGTTTTCAGTATTTCAGCTGGAGCGTGTGCCTTTGCCAATACTCCGATCAAGTCCATGACCGGTAGCTTTTCCTTGTCGTTGTTTTCCGTTTCGTATTTCTTGACGGCCCTGAACAAATACATACAAAATTATCGTCCTGATCAATGAGTGATTAAATTGTAGAAAACAACCCAGGGGCTCACCTGTTCAACAGATCAATCACGAAGGCTTCTTCACAGAACTTTAGATAGTTCTCAATAGTCAGGAGAATAGATTCTGAATGTCCAGTGTTCTCATGCTTAGTTTCTTCGTCGGCTGATCGGATCTTTTCCTTGACATAAAGTTCGAACAATAGAGGCAGAAAGTTCTTTTGGTACTTGGTGACGATAGGCTCCGATTGCGGCCACTGCATGAACTGGCGCAAAGCTGATAGTGCCGGTAATCGCACGCTAGGGTGAGAAACAATAGTCTTTCCGAGTAACTGGGCGGGAAAATCTTCAACTGAAGCTGGGTCTCGGCAAAATCCAACTAGTGCTTCCCATACTACAGTCTTCAAAGTATCTTTCGATGTTGGGGTAGATAGTGGTAAGATATTCTCCAGCCAGAACTTGAACTTGGCATTGGATAGATAGTCTCGAAGAAGCGGAAGGAGAACAGTACGCTGGGTTGATCCGTCCATGCATTTCCAAAGCTTTTCGACTCCAAACGCCTTCACAAATTTTCCGAGAGTTTTGGTTACGTCCGCAGCAGTGTGGCTGAATAGCGGTGCAAGCTGCAAGAAAATTTCCTTTGCTGATCCACAAAACTGTTCCGGGCACAAAGTGTCTATGACGGCATCCACTATTTGAAGACAACCAGGATTCGGCGGTATAGATATCAAACTTTTAGACAACTTCTTCAGGACATCTTCCAGAATCGGCACCGGAGTCTCGGTGCTGAAGATCGCAGGTGCAAATTCACTGATCAGCGACGCGATCGCTCCTCCGTTCCAACTTGAAAGACTCGCTGAACAAGAGTCAATCAGCAGTGGCGTGTAGTCATACACCTTACAATGACCATTTAGAACCCCTCTCATGGTTCCGTCCAAGACACATTTAACCCAGCAGCTGAATCCATCATGATTCCTCCAGTCAGGCCGTAAGTCCCACAAAACGCACATAATTTTCAGCAGGAGTGAATCTTCGCTGCTACCTGACTGCTCAAATCCAACGCCTTTTTGGAAAACAGTCGAGAAGAAAGTGAATCCAATTTTCGTAACAGAAGCATCACCTCCAGAAACAACTCGAAAAACTGCTTCAAAGATCTTCTTCGCAGCCGTGTCTGTGATTTCGGTAACAAAATTCCAGATGAACTGTAGGACTCCAAGAGTATCTGCAGCCACTTTTGTACCACATGTGGGATAAGCCTCCAGTTGATCCAAAATCCAGCCAAAAACTAACTTGAACATGTTGGAATTTCCTTTGCCGTTTTCCTTGTTCAAAAGTCCTCCGATTACTTGCCTCGCTTTGCGCCGAACTTTAGGATTGTCACTTAAGCAGCACTTTAAAATGGAATAGTAGGCAGCTAAACAGTCTTCAGAGTCGGTCACAATAAAGTCTTGGGTTTTCAGCATCCTGCCAAGGGCATTACAGCACTGAAATCAAGAAGTAAATCACGTATTATTATCCAGTCAATGCTGTGAATGAATTTCCTATGGTATACACACCAGCCGGATAAGGGTGTAGTCCCCATTTTCAATTGCCCCAGTGAAAATGGTAGATATTTTCGGATAGATTTCCGAAAATCTCTTCTTGATTACAGCTTCTGGAACCTTCCCAATTATGATACAGAGTAAGGCCATTACCGGATGGTGCTGACTTGGTTCGCATTTTTCTAACAATGACATCTGTAATGATAGTACAAACAAGAATGATGACTGAAAAAATTCCCACATATTCTAAAGATGAACTGAAAACTTACAAAAGTTGCAAAATACTCCGTATCACTATGCTTTCCTCCAAAACTATTGATAACTTCAGTAGTAGCAGCCAAAATGGACAGCATTTCCTTATGAATGGCCGAGTCTGTCTTGAATCGTCCCAAGAATCTGAAAAAGGATAAATAAGATCATACATCCGATCGTAATTCAAGTACATGAGTGAATAGTCAAGATGAATGACATACCGTTCGAACGCTTGATTCGAACACTTGGACCAACCGCTAGCAAAGGTCTTGAAGGACGCTGCTGTGCCCGATCTTAAGGAGTACAAACTTCTGGCATCAGAAACTGTCAACGATCTCACGTCGTCTGACAATACATCGTAATCTTCTTCCATGTCCTCATTGTTTTTCGTCTGAAGCATACTTTGTGTTAGAAGCGCGTTTTCTGCAAAAGACAGATTCGTTTTCAAGATTTCACGCGATTTTGCAAATATTAAACAGTTACAGAGATGACAACAGTAACTTACCTCCACGACTGTGCAAAGGGAACCCTGAGCTGGATTGTCCATCGCGGAATTTTCGAACAGTCGGATTTGACTCGCAACTGTGTCCCTTGACCCATCTTGCAGGTTTAGCCTTTTTCTTCTTCATAGATCGAGACACCGAACCTTCAGCAGCAGCAACAATTTTGACTGCGTTGGTCTTTCCTTTCTTGAAGTCACGTTTTTGTTTAGCCATCTTGCAGATCGAAGACGGTACCAACTGATCTCATGAAACTTCAGCAGGGTTTCCAGCTATTCCAGCAGATTTGAACAGTATTTTGAGTAATGCAGCGACAAGATAAATTTGAACGACGTCGGAATCAACATGCGGAAGCTGCGGCACGTGTGTTTGGTCAATTGATATTCGCGGCTTGAGCCAAGGAGATCTGCGCGAAGCTTTTGTTGCATCGGTGCTTGGGCGGGAAAATGCGTCAACATGTTGTACCCATCAAAGGATTCGTGTTTTTAGCAATTGTTCTTCAACCAACAGGCAATCTTTTGTTGAAAAATATTATTAAAATAGCGCTAAATACAATTTTCAGACCTAAATCGAGCATGCGAAACGTGGAAAGGAAAGTTATGCATTGATTCACTGAAGTTTGAGCTCAGTCAGAAGAGGTGATATTGTTTACCGGTTGTGCAGGTCACAGGTCAGTTTAAGGAAGAAAATTTATCGCATTTAAAGCATTAGACGGGTTTGAATTGCAGTTGAATTTGTGTGCTTCATTTCAACAGGATATTTCAACATGACAAAAAAGTTGAAAAAAGCGTCTCAGGGAACAGCAGCCATAACTTCTTTTTTCGCTAATAATAACAAGAAATCTTCAGGTACGGACGATTAGCTGTGAGCCCATTTATAGAAGTTGCAGGCATGTGGTGATGATCGATGAAACAGAACCAAGAAGATACGAAAGCATACTGACCTCATCCTAAGTGTATCAGCGTTGATCGACTATCGCTGTCTTACTTGGGCAAAGATAATCTCCGCTAGATCCTTGGGATATGCTGGACTGTTGCTATGGATATTCTTGGAATGATTGCTTTAGCACTTTGATCTCTGAACGGGGATCAAACTTGAAAGAATTCGGATTTTGTCAGGATAACTGTGTAATGCCTTTGAATTTGATGTTTCAGTTGTCCTTGAAGATGACTTGTTACCAGCCAAAGTCAGCGATACCGCCACAGAGATTATCAGCATTGATATTTCCGAGTCGGAGGATGACAATGATGATTGTGAAAATGAGGAAGTCACACCTAGTCAAAGCAGTTCAGGTTCAGACTGGGAAGAAACCGTGAAGCTACGACGAAGCAAACGATTGAGGAAGCCTGTCAAGAAGTACTCAGATTCTGAAGCTGATGAAGACGAAGACGAAATCGTTCCACTGGCCAAAGTTAGGAAACGAGAAGACGGAAAGTTGAAAAGTTCCGCATCAAAGAAGGTGTTTCCAATTTTCGCTGGTAAAGGAGCCAACAAGCAGCAACCACCACCACCGCCGCCAAAAGTTGTCGATCTTGAAGTGCTAGCTTTCTTAAAGTCTGGTATCAATGACGCAACTCTAAAAGTTCAGAAATTGAACGAGTCTAAGCGAGAAGTGGAAGAAGCAACGAAGAATCTTTGGCTGTTTCCGGTTGTTAGCCATGTTCTTGGGGAAGATGATGTCGAATTGGGAGATCCGGGATGGCGATCTTCATTCCCCCTTCGCGAAGTCAATCCGTTGGATGAATCAAGCTGTAGTCATGATTACTGGACAAAGGATTTGAGTGGTGACCGTGAACAAGAATCTTTGAGCAAGCTTCTGTGTTGCTCGACGGTTGATGTCCAATCTTCTAAGAAGCGAAAAGAGTTTTGTATCACCGTCGAAGAGGAAGATGATTCGAAATATCTACCGTGGATCACGAAATATAAGGTCAACTCTAAAGCAGACTTGGCAGCAAAATCCGAAAGCGTTCAAAAAGTTTATGACTGGCTGAAGTTATGGAAGCGTTCCATTCGGGATGATGGTGGCAAAAGCAGACAGTTTGTAGAGAAAAGGAGATTCAATAGTGACAGCGACGAAGATCATGAAGATGAAATGAAAGCAAAGGCTGTTGTCCTGTATGGTAATTCTGGAGTTGGCAAATCAGCTACTGTGCTGGCACTAGCTGAAAAGCTGAACTTCAAGGTAAGAAAGATCATGGTAAAGCTCTAGGAAAATCATCTGTAAGATTGTCACTTATATATTTCTAATTGCAGGTAGTAGAAGTTAACTTTTCAACCTCCAGAAGTGGCAAGGAAGTACTGAAGCGAGTAGAAGAAGCTACCCTCTCGCATAGACTTCTTGCAGGGCAAGACTGTCTACTGTTGTTCGAAGACATCACCCTCATACATCAGAAGGATGATGAAGGATTTTTTGCAGCGGTCGCCCAACTCATCACTGCATCATGTCGTCCAATTGTAATGACAATGACCACAAAGGATAATATCATTTCGATTGGCACTAATGTTGTGGGTGAATGCGACACCCTCGTGCTGGATCCGAAGCTTAACAAGAAGGAGCCGCTGTTTATATTTTTCCCGCCTCCTGAACCTTCAACGGTTTTGGAGAAAGCAATAATTCCAATTGTCGAAGCCGAGATGCCTTCCAAGAAAATCGGCAAAAGTCTTCGACGGGGATTAGACTCGATTGTTAGGCATTGTATGGCTGATGTACGGAAGAGCATCAACTACACCCAACTTTTTCTGAACACCAGGACCGGCAAGATTCTTTCGGGATACCATGACCATGTCTGCCCGTATTTGGACCTGTGGTATTTGCGGCCAGACATTGACTGCCTTCCAGGGACGCCAGAAAGAAGAAGAATCGATTTCAGCCATGTCGACGAACAAGAAGCCTCGGCAATAACACCTAAACCCACGACGTTGAAAGAGCTGAATGCTATCAAGTCGCTAATGGATGAAATCACCATGTACGACACAATCTCTACTAGATTGGAACTTCGTCAACATGATGATCTTTTTGCGGATGATGATGCCAAATGCAGAAGACTACCCAGCTTGCTATCTGGCTTTACTGATGTCATCGCCGGCTCTTCAAGGAGTCAGTTCGCTGAAATCAATCAAGTTGAAATGCAATACGATGTCTCCCCGTGTGTTTTTGAAAGTGATAGGCAAATTGATTTGGAAGGCCAACGGGAAGATGTGTACAACTGTATTACACAATATTTCAACAATGAAACAGCACTTGGAGGCTGTAGCTTGGACAATTACGAGTTGCACGGGTGTATACGAACAATTGTTAAAGCAAATAACGCTAGTTCTGAAGGGAGAAGGAACCGTCGTCAAACTTATTACTTTAATTGCATGGACAGGGGATTGATTGATAAAATCACAGGAACATTTATAAGCAAAAAGTCATAGAATAATCTAAAATGATGTATGATGAACAAGCCTTGCGTATAGTTTATGAATTCACACAATTGCCTAGATTGCGAACTGTCTTGCAGTATTGGGGCCAATCGATGTTATTTTATATGTAATTTTCTTTCGTACTCGAAATAAAACTGTTGTTTTCACGAGATTCTGAAATGCAAACGCTTAATGCTAGCTTCAAGTTTTGTTTCACGGGTCATTTAGCTTAACTTTAACCGTAAGAGGATGTTGAAGTGACAGCAGGGTTTTCTGTTACATGCACAAAAACCAAGGAGGTCTATGAATATGAATACAACGCAGGCGACTACAACAATTCGAACAGCCGTCGCGCGAAAATTAGAAGGAAATGTGTTGTTCTGAACCTGGCTCCATCAGTCAATTACAGAAATTCAACAAACTTTAAATTTTTCATTGTTTTCATGCATGCAAAATTCAAGAACTGACGACTGCATGTTGTTGTGAAAAAATTATGGGAAGCTAGACCAATTAATCTCAGTTGAATCGGATCTAAGGAGGAGTTGACATTCATCGGGAACAATTAAGTCAGTGTTGAAGAATATGGAATAATTGGCGTTAAAATCAAATGCCAACTTCTGGAATACGAACAACCGCTGGTTTTTACCGAAACTTTTTAGAGAAACATCAAATAAACTGGAACTTCGACAGATACAACAAGGTGAGACATTAGAGGCAAGATAAAGAATTTTTCTTGTCCCGGTCGAATTCAACGTCCTTGTCGGTGTGTCGACCCGCTTCCATGACAAGTTCTTCGTTGAGAGGGCAACCCTTTAGAATGGAAAATGCAAACTTCACATTTTGTAATGTTTCGTTGTGTGCATAGTCCAGTGAATTCTAGTTTGGTTTTGTTGTTTGGTGGATTGCTTAATTTCTTTGTTACGCACTCATTTCAGCTACAAGATGATACGAAGAGGAAGACCTCCGAAGGCCGGAAGGGGACGTGGGAAACCAGTCAACAAGGGCAAGACATCAGACATCAAAGTAGGAACTTTAAACTTCCCTGTCACCAAAGAAGATGAAAAGCCAGTTGAATGCAAGAAATGTGGGGAGAAGATGACACTTCGGCAATTTCGGATACATAACTTAACTCAACATTATAATATCGCGGTGACTACGGATGACGATACAGTAAGATTTCTGAGTTAGATGTATATGAGCAATTAGCGGTTGATCTACAAGTATTCAATTGACTTAGGATTGTGACCACAACTTCTTTGCGCGGAAGCTGAAGGAGCTTTCAAGACTGATGAAAATATCGGTGTATACGTGTCCCAATGAAGGCTGCGACCAGACCTACAAAAGTGCACTGGGCTTGGGATACCATTTGATGGCATGTGGTCGCGCTGAAGAGGTGCGTTACCGCTTCTCCTGTTTTCATGAAAGAAATCACAGAACACGTAATTTCGAGTTCAAGTTTACCAATTTCATTTCTGTTTTTAACAGGAAATCGTTGCGAACTCTGTGGAATGTGAGATTTGCGGGAAGCTTTGTCTGGTTTCCAATATCAACTGGCACAGACGGCTTCATGTGAGAAACTAGCAGCAGATCTTTAAGGTTTAATACCCTGTTTTTGTTGTGACCGAATGTTTCTGCTCTAGGATAAACCGAAGAAGATACCCGAATCACCATCAATACTCTATGGCAAGCGGCAATCAGCCAAGAACGCTAGAGCATTGCTTAAGAAGGTCACGAAGCAATCGGATAATGAGGACGGCAACCATGAAGATGGCAATGAATCTGGATCAGACACCTACGAACCTGGTCAAATTACTGCAGATGATGAAAATCAGGAAATGGATGTCGATGAGGTCGTAGAAGGTGCACCGGGAATTTCAGAAGTAGCTGCAGCAGCGCTACGGAAACTTCGACCCCTTCGAAAAAGTATGCAAGCACCGTCGAAAACCAACATCTTGGACTATCTTCTTGCAAATCCTCTGCAGAAGTTGAAGCCAACAGAAGCTTATTTGTGTCTTCCTGGTTCTCTCATATCGCCGAATGTGAAAGTGAGCGCCAGAGCTCCCACCACTGTACGAAATGCACCGCCTAAGTATATAACGACTGAGTTCCACCGGCTAAAGGTTTTTGAAAGTGAAGTCGCAGATTCAGTGCACGGAATCAATTTAGTTTATTGTGGTGGCCCTATTTCTGCAATTGCATGGACTCCAACTGGGACATTTATGGCAGCTTCAACTCTTCGAGATCTCGAAAATCCACCACTATTTTCTGACCTGCAGTCAAGCCCGTGTACTATTCAAGTGTATCAGAATTTGTATACTCCACCAGCGCCAGGATCTCCGCTGACTGAAGTGAATGGGCTTGAATTGAAATTTGTGATTGGAATCGCTAATGGATACGTACATCATCTTTTATGGTCTAGTTTCTCAGAATTGAAAGACGCTGATCTCAATCATGGTGTAGCGGCTTCTGAAGTTGTGGGGCACATAGCGTATGCTGCTGGAGATTCATCGATAGGAATCATAGTGCTCACCAACGAGATTTTTCGCGCTGCTAGCTGCTTTGCAGTTCCAGACAACAGTAACCGAAGGTAAGTTCATGTAGTTTGGCATTGCGTTATACGCCTCCAGGGTTACCTTATTATCCCATTTTTTTATCTCAGCATTCCATTCTACAAAACAACGCCCGAGATGAAGCTTTCGTTGTTCGAAGCAAATGCAGACCCTGGACAGTGTGTGAGGTTTGACTGGAGCTCGAGCATGGAATACATTGCTGCTGGATACGGCAGTGGACTTCTGGCTGTGTTCAATCTGAAAAAAGTTTCGAGGCTTTTGAACAAAACCGTAGTAGACGAAGATTTCAACAAGACCGTAGACCTTAAGCCAATTTGGGTATTTCAAGCCCATACGGAAGTCATATCCGTCGTCCAGTTCTGCGCCGATGACTCTAATTTCCTGATGACCGGCTCACATGACTACAGTTTAAAGTTCTGGGATGTCCGAATGCGCACTGAAATTGACTCCAAGAAGTTGGGAATGATAATTGATGCTAACTGGCTTGAGAAGTGGACCCATATTGCAGTATCCCTAGAATTTTGCAATTTGTAAGAACCGATGCCATACGTCCTTCGGAACCAATCGTCATTTGTGCTCAATTGAACATGTTTTTTAATAGGGCTATACAGATAGCAAATGGAACGATGGTGAAATTTCTACCTGTTGGTAGCTCGAAAGGTGTAACAAACCTTTGTCACGCATTCAACGTAACGGTAAGTTTAAACACAAACCTAGTAATGCAAGGCAGCTTAATATTTTTGTCTGTGAACGTTATAACATTTACTTCTTGTGTGTGTATCTAGAGCTTGGCGTTTCACAAAGGAATGATTGCAGAAGCTACAGAAATGGGAAATATTGCTATCAGCTACTACGACAGTTTTTCGAGAGAATGTGACTACGATCGCAACAAAAGAAAACAAAATGCCGTGAGAAAGTTACTTTGGCTTGAAATGTTCTTTGAAGTGAATTAGACTTTTTTAATCCCTAAATTTTTTATGATTAGGTCAAGTTTAGCTCAACGCGGGCTGAGGATATTCCTGGGTCTGATGAAGTTGGAGTGTGTTTTACTTTTGATTTTGACAGAGTAAGCCAACCACCGTAAAGTCAAGTTAATTGATTCCCTCTCTCTGTATACAAGCTTGTGGTTCAATTGCAGAAAGAAGCCTCGTCAATTAGCACGGAGCCTTCGAAGAAAAACGTTAAAGACCTGACATTGAACTATCATAAATTAAGGATCAACAAGGTCAGTTGTATCTTATCGATCCGCATCAAGAATATGCAGCTCATGTTTCTAATATTCGTATCTGTACTTTTTAGATCTCTTGGTGTCCTACAGGCAAGCAGATGGCTGTAGCGTATCAGAATGGATGCTTAGTTTTAATACCAGTGACTTTCGAAAAACTATTTGGGCGCCAAACATGGACTCCTCCACAATAGCTTTTAGATTCATAGCCATTGTAATTTTAACTGAATCGACTATTTTATTGATCGCTATAAAAGTTATTGAACAACAGTTGTTAACCGGTCTTTGGCTTCATTTTCTTGGCAAGCATTGGTGCAATATTGACACCCGCCATCACAATAAGGACTAGCATTGATTTATATGTCATTACGTCGGAAGTGGATTCCAGCGATTTCAAAATTTCTCCGGCTTGGACAGTCATGTAGTTGTAGGGCATAAGGCCTAGAAAAAAGTACATTTATTAATAATTTTGTAAAGTCCTTACTGGAGGATACAGGGAAAGCTTTTCCACTAGTACTTACCAATGAATACCGAGAAGAAGAACGGCAAAATTGGGACTCCTACAATCGGAGATGCCATGTTAATTAACCAATTCGGAGTCATTGGAAATAGACGGAGGCTTATCAAAAACGAGAACAATCCTGAGTTTCTGTTCTTGTCAACCTGTGAATACATCAAATACTCTAGCGGATTGTCTTGAGTTGCATCATATTTAGATATATTCAACTCACGAGGTCGTTGAAGTACTTGATCCTTTGTGGAAAGAATCTCAACAATATGTCCTTCCCAAAGGTTCGGGATAACAAATAACAGCTGGTAGCACCACAAGCAGACATCAGACAACATAGGGGAAACCCCCACAACCCGTACATAGCACCACTCAAAAGATTCTGAAAACAAAGAAAACGTTTACGTTAGCCAACTTTATTTAGGCTCTTCATTCAATAACATCAACATCGAATGAAAAGATACTCACCAGTAGAAATGATCCAGGAATTGCGAAAGACTGCTTATACAAGTACACCGATACAAAGAAGATTATTGTGTACAAAGGCCTTGCAGATTTGTAGTCTTCTGCTACTATTGCCAAAGATTTGAGGTCTTCAAGCTGTCTCGGAAGACGGAGTCGATCCTGAAAGTTTAAGTTAGGTATCATATAGGTGATATGTTGTTAGCTTGTTTCGAAAATTGAGCAAAATTTTGAACTTACATCGCCATCGCTGAGCAAGTATAGGAAGTACAGCCAGGCTGTGAAGACTGAAAAGGCAGCCACGACATAGAAAATCTGTTTCATTTTGAATCTCGTCGTTATCGTATCGTCCTACCCTAACAAGCTTGAAACAATTGTGAACTGAAGTAAATCGAGTCACTCGGGTAGTGTTGCAATAATCGATCCAAGCTCCAACATTGTTTTTCGTACTCAAACGGGAAAAAATCATGGAAACAGCGCTAAATCTCACTGAAAACTGCTGAATCTCTTGAACTAATCTACTTGTTTCTGCTAGACGTTGCTCAACAATGCAACGCAAGTAATAAAGCTAGTTTTTAAGTAGTATTTACGACACGTGTGTGACTGTGACGGTGGGAATTTCTGTGATGTAAACATTGATCGTGCCATTTCACGCAATGTTTTGATCCTGAAGTGACCATTGAGCAAACTCTCCGGCGCGCGAACACTTGAATGAAAATTTACTGGATTGGAGGTTGGAGAAAAACTGTCACCCGCAAAAAGTCGTTATAATTGTCCTATAGATCTAAATGACGTTTAGATCTGTGAGATTTTGTTAAAAAATCCATGTTTGACGGTGCAGCCTAAAACACGCCTGGAATTGTTCTGTGTGTCACTTTGTGCATCAGGTACGAAAGCTCATCAAATTCAAATCGAATCTTTAAAATCAAGCACGCCCACAATCAAGGGAACATAACTTAAAATTGGATTTCCCATCTAATAGATATCTTCATAACCATGTCTCGCCAAGGAGCCAGAATTGTCGATCCCAAGAAGGTCAACTCGGAGTTATTCACGCTGACCTACGGCGCGCTCGTGTCACAATTGGTCAAAGACTATGAGAATGTTGAAGACGTCAACAAAAGTCTGGAACGCATTGGCTACAATATTGGCATCCGTCTCATAGAAGATTTTCTTGCTAGAACTAACATCCCCCGGTGTCATGATATGCGAGATGCGGCAGACAAGATCCAGCAAGCCTTCAAGCTTTACCTCGGTGTAGCTCCAAACGTCTCTAACTGGAGCAATGGAAACGAAGAATGCTCCCTAATTTTCGAATCGACACCATTTGCTGAGTTTGTTGAGCTTCCGGATAGCTGTGCTAATCTCAAGTATGGGAATATTTTACCTGGAGTCATCCGCGGAGCTTGTGAGATGGTGCAGTTGGAAGTGGCTGCATGGATCGTTCAGGATACTCTCAAGGGAGATAATGTCACTGAAATCAGGATACGGTTTATCAAGAAGCTAGAAGACGCAATACCTGCCGGTGAAGACTAGAAACGAGTTTCAAAAAATCATGTTCTCTTAATTATGCTATGTTACGTGCTATGTTACAGCTTTTTCAAGAGTATTCCAGTGCTATGCCGGTTATGGTTTGAACGAAGTTTGTGTTACCTAGGCCATGTTTTGTTATGCAAGATTAAGTTCTCGGTGCGCCAGTTATTGTGGAAAATGTTTCGAGTGTAAACAAAAGCCGTGACTCGCCGGCTAAGAAACTGTAAATGTAGCTATTAATACTGTACACCCAAGTTATTTGAAGAAGTGGAACACTATTAAAGGGGCATCCGTATGTAATTGCACAGACTTTCCGCTGAAAAACTCCAGGAGCCAGTATCGTTCATTCAAGGCGTGATCCAGCTCGCCACATCCAACGTCCTACAGATCGACTTGTATATACCTAGTTTTTCCACATTTATGAAAGTCTTTGTGCCTATATTTGAAGCTGTTTTAGTCTTGGCTATGACTGTGGTGCTTTTCAGGGATTAACAGATTAGGATGGGTACTTGGAAAGGCTATTTTTATCCACAGAGGACATCATATGAGAGAGAAAGGGTTGAACCCTTTGCTGGTTTCAAGTCGTCGAATTTTTCAATTTCACATTCATTAATAGTGTGCCAGCTTTCGAGTTGTTGAATACTGTCATATTTTACACTATTCACATTCAAAAACTCCGAAAACGCGAGGTGAGGTATGCATCCGGCCTTGGGAAATTATGTGGTAAGTTGATCGATCAAAAGTAAAGCTCACAAAAATTTTGAAAAAGTCCGATAAAATATTGATTGCTTATTTCTTTACAGGCTCTTAAAGGAATTTTCATATACTTCTCGGATACCGAACTTCGAGAGGATCTCAGGCTTGTCTGCCGCCAATGGAACTTCAACGCTGTGTCTGAACTGGTTTCAAGGAGATATGACTCGCCGACTGTCAAATTATGCCTCTGCGCATCCGGATTCTGCAGATTTCAGTTTGAACGGTACCTCCACCCTGAAAACGGAAGGCGCCAAATGTGGACCGAATTGTACGGAGCTGATTGCCCGATGATCGAGTTTCCAAACGTTGAATGCAGCTACCCGTCGTTCAAGTCCATGAGATTTCACAAGCTTCTCCAGTCCAGTTGTTTCAAGTCAGTTGCGTGCTTGACTCTGTCAAACTTGTATGAAGAGCACTGTTTGGAGCTGCTGATCCGCATTCTGAACGCCTGTCCAGCCTTGAAGGAGTTGGCTTGCTACACCAAGTTTGCACTAGCTAGCAGTATTACAAGCGGGTGTCCGAATTCGAACATCAAACATCGTAAGCGTAACAACGACGTGGATGGTGGAGCTTTTCTCAAACCCGACGACTCCGAAATGGATCAGATTCAGAAGTACCCCAACCTGTGTACGCTTTTTGTTTGCTTCGACAAAGAAACCAACTGGTCTTTTCCGTGGGTTCTGCTCGTCTCCTTCCCGGAACTTGAGGTACAACCCCAGCAGATGATGATTTTTCGTTCCTTGATAAAGTTAACTCATATATTATGCGACACTTTGGTTTTCCATAGACTTTCGAGATTTGCTTCTACGACGCAGCCGCTTTGATCAAAGGTACCAAGAATCTCGTTACTGAGATTACCCAACGAGAATTCCGCAATCTTCGAATATCGTGAGACTCTTGCTCTTTAAAATTACTTTTGATAATTTTGAATTATGAAAGATCAAAGGGTGACGGTTTGTTTGACTCTAGGATAGGCTGCTCCATGAAGAGAAAGAAACATTCTTGGACGATCAAATCAGGAACGATTTACGACTTCACACCGAGGACTTTGCCGTTGCCAACGCCCAGCTTTGCGACCATTTTGTCGCCAAGACGTCTCTGACTCTTTCAACTCTGGTTCCTGCCACATCCATGTTCGTGTTTCTGAGATCCTTGAAAGTGAATTCGGTGGCTCAACTGAACCTCGACTGTGCTGCTCCATGGAGTGACCCGGGATTCGGCATTGAAAACCCCGAATTATTCACATCTCATCTCGTCCCTCAAATCCACTTCAAATTTCCGGCTGTTACGGAGTTGAAGCTCAAGTTTCTAAAGTACGAAATCCCAGAGCCCTTGGAGCTGTTACGGATTGAGCTGGGTACTGTAGAACCGAACGAGGTTCATTATTTTGAAAGATTACAGCTAAGCGATTGGCCTTTTCTCGACGAGAATAGGGATGAAGGGCCTCTTTCACGGGAGTTTGCTCGTTATGGTTTAGAAATATTTCAGAACTCAGGTTTTCAACGCGTACGCCAACTCGTCCTGCAAATTGGTACTGCTGTTGACGTTTTCAACTACGTTCGTGCACTTGAACGCAGTTCTACTCATGTCACCAAACTAGTTTTTCAAGGAATATCAGGCAATTATCGCATAAGCATTCCCGGAATCTGGTTATTTTCTGATCTCCCGGATGTTCAGCCCAGTAGCCCACCTTACAAAGGCTTAGGAGGAACCCAAGGTGAGAATCGATTGCAATTACTCGTTGTTAAATCTCCACTGACGCTCATTAATTGTCTTTTTTGATACGTCCCAAGTTGAGGAGGTTCATTTCGAAAACCTTGCTGCCTGGTACCTTGGCATTGCTGAACGCAAAAACATTGCTCAAAATGCCGCTTCTTTGAAGTCGATTTACCTGGACTCCAACTTCAACAAATTGGAACATGGAAAGGTATGATCTCAGATCTCGTACTTTCTTCATCGATGTAATTGAAGTAAGAACTTGCATTCATTCAGACTAACCAAACAATATCAGTTTTATTGTTATCCGCAGTCACCACAAACATTACATGTTTTAAACTCGGAATACATTTGGCCGTCGTCCATTGGTCACGTTGCAGTCCATTTGTTTGAAGCCATTAGGAAAACTTCAAACATGTCCAAAAATTCTATTTGGCGTTGACAACTTGACATGAATAGATAGGCCAGAATGGCAACAAATTTTACTCTAGCTCTTAGAACTTTCTTGTTACTCTTAACATTGACGATAATATTGTACTTCTAATACTTTCTTTCATTATCCATGTTAGTTTTATTATTGATCACTGTACTCGCAAGGTTGACATACAAGTTATTGTTACCTAGGCCTTGTTTTGTTATGCAAGATTCAGTTCTCCAAGGATTCGTCCATTCAGAGCGTATTTAGAAATGGGTGCTCGAATAGCATTACCGAAAAACAGGAAACATTCAAAAGTTATTGATAGTTTTACCCAATCAGAATTTCGATATTTATGGACATGCAGAGAAAGATCATATGTGGATACCCTGTAACTTTGTTCCTAATCTCTTGACTATGTACACATATGTTCCACCACAATTTTTGGACTCACTTGAAGTTGTCAATGCCATGGCAGAGGTACTTTGTACAGAAATAGATTATGATTCCACTGACTATTTTTGTCCACACCAGCCTTCATCTGAAGCTTGGAAAGGAGTTGAACCACTTGCTTTTTTCAAGTTCACCTCTAATGTTCCCAAATCGTTGAATCAGATTATAGTGTAGATTGTGCATTTATATTATCCAAAAGCTTTTGAAATTTTTACCCTCTGTCATATTTAAACTCTCCAACTTGCCGAAAATCGGGAGACGCATTCGACATGCATTCGGCATTGGGGAATTATGTGGTAAGCATCATCCATTAGCATGCGGATTTCCAAAAACAGATAAAAAATTAATTTCATGACTTGTCCCGCAGGTTCTCAGGAGCATTTTTATCTACTTTCCGAATTCAGAGCTTCGAAATATCCTCAGACTTGTTTGTCGCCAATGGAACTTCAACGCTGTGTCTGAGCTGGTCTCAAGGAAATATGACTCGCCGATGGTCAAAATATGTCTTTGCTTGTCCGAGTCTTGCGACAATCTGGACTTTGAACGGTATCTCGACTTTGAAACCGGAAGACGCCAACTGTGGACCGAATTGTACGGAACTGACTGCCCGATAATCAAGTTTCCAAACGTTGAATGCAGCTACCCGTCGTTCAAGTCCATGGGATTTCGCAGACTTCTCCAGTCCGATTGTTTCAAGTCAATTACGTGCTTGACTCTGTCCAACTTGTATGGAGAGCACTGTCTGGAGCTGCTGATCCGCATTTTGAACGCCTGTCCAGCCTTGAAGGAGTTGGCTTGCTACACCAAGTCGACATCGGTAATTACTGGCAGTATCGCAAGCGGACATCTGAATTCACATGTGGACCATCCCAACATCGACTTAGATGGCGGAGCTTTTCTCAAACTCGGCGACTCAGAAATGGACCTGCTTCAGAAGTATCCCAGCCTAGGCAAGCTTTTCGTTTGCTTCGATCAAGAAACCAATTGGTCTTTTCCGTGGGTTCTGCTCGACGCCTTTCCGGAACTTGAGGTAATTTCCAACCCCAGCATAGATATCGACTTCTGATTCCTTGTAAAAGCTAACTAACTTTTATATGTATATTTGACTCTTTGATCCTTTTTAGACTTTTGAGATTTGCTTCTACGACGCAGCCGCTTTGATCAAAGGTGCCCAAAACCTCGTTACTGAGATTTCCCAACGAGAATTCCGCAACCTTCGAATATCGTAAGACATGTTGAATCTTTAAATTATGTTTTTCGATACACAAAAGATGCCATTAGATTAATTCTGTCTCAGGCTGCTCCATGAAGAGAAAGAAACATTGTTGGACGATCGAATGAAAAACGACTCACGACTTCACACCGAGGACTTCGCCGTTGCCAACGCCCAGCTCTGCGACCATTTCGTCACCAAGACGTCTTTGACTCTCTCAACTCTGATTCCTGCCACATCCATGTTCGTGTTTCTGAGATCCTTGAAAGTGAATTCGGTGGCTCAACTGAACCTCGACTGCGCTGCTCCATGGACGTACCCGTTTCAAGGCTTGGGCAACTACAAAGCACTCACAGCTCATCTCGTCCCTCAAATCCGTTCCAAATTCCCGGCAGTAACGGATCTGAAACTCAAGTTTCTAAAGTACGTAATCCCAGAGCCCTTGGAGATGTTACCGTTTGAGCTGGATACTGTAGAACCGAACGAGGCTTGCAACTTTCCAAGCTTTCAGATAAGTGATTGGCCGTTTTTTAACAAGAAGAAGAACGCACTTGATTCAAGGGAATGTGCTTATTACGGTTGGAAAATACTTCGGGACTCAGGTTTTCAACGCTTACGCCAACTCGTCGTGCAAATTGGTTCTGGGGTTGACATTATTTATTACGTTGAGGCCATCGGCTCGACACATGTCACGAAACTAGTCTTTCAAGGAAAGGGAAAATCAAGCAAACCTGTCAAGGTAGAGGTGATTGAGTTGTTCCCTGGACCTTCCGATTATCCATCCCGTGACCCACCATACAAAGGCCTCGTCGTAACCCACGGTAAGGAATATGGAACGATAGATTTTTAACTCGACGGTACCAAATCATCCCTTGAGATTATTCCATGCCATTTTTGATACGCTTTCAGTTGAGGAGATTCATCTCGAAAACATTCTTCTTAACTCCTTGGGCATGGCTGAAACTAAAAACATTGCTCAACGGGCTCAACAAGCGACTTGCTTGAAGCATATTTACCTGGACTCACGCTTCAACATTTCGGGACATGCAAAGGTTTGATGTCGCACTTTTTTGTCAATATTTTATAGTCAAGTACGGACTTCCATTCAGACTAACCAAAAATATCAATTTTTTTACTCTTATCCGCAGCCACCCCCAGGCTTATGTTATTTCCACTCCAAGCACATTTGGCCCTCGTCCCTTGGTCATGTTTCAGTCCATTTGAAGCCATGCGGAGGTTTCGACAGGCTTCTCGGATCCGGATGTCCTTGCTTTTGACGCATGAATGTTCGCTGTCGGAGAACATGAAAGGAATTGGGTACAAACCTGACTTTTTAAAATTGTTTTGTACTTCGGATAAACATTGAATATATTTCAGCTTTAGTTATTTTTTTCGCCATCCTCGTTTTGTTAGTTTTATCATTGATAGCTGTGAACGCAAGATCAGTGGTTCCATCAAAAGGACCTTCTTGTAGGTCGATTTCACGCAATTTCAGTCTGTTTATATCCTTATGCTTGTGTGAAGTGCAAATTGTCCTTGTGTCTCCATATTAAGGCTATTCTCTTGAGATTCTCATAGCCTCAGAAGCAAGTCACTTTTAGTTTCAGTAGAATACACTAGGAATTTTCAACGCAATTGCATCCTCCATCTAACACTTCCTGGACAATCAAAAGTCTCACACGATGATATCCGTTTTGAAATCCTTCCTTTCCGTTCAAAGGCAAAAGATTTTTCTCAGGTTCATCAAGGACAACTTGCACTACTGGCAGAATTAATCTTGGCCACAATTCTACATGTATGCAGGCTCCATTACACTAGCTTCAGTTTCGCCATAAACCTTACCATTTTACCTGCTGACATTTTTTGCAAGATGCAGCCAGATTGGCGACTCTTGTCATCCTTGCAGTTTCCTAACAAAGTCATCAACAATGCGCGTGTGTCCCTAAACCCGTTAGCGTCAAGTACAAAGACATTATTCGTCGAGTTACACAATAATCTCTACATTTACTCATCGTTGCAAAGCTATAGTCTTGCCACCTTCAACATAGCTTCGACTTTCTGAGAGACAATGCAAGTTGTGCTGGGGGTCACATGATCATCAAAAAGATTGTATATTCAAGTAGCGTCGGATTGTCGTTAGTTAAATTGCAAAGTTTTTGCACCTTTGCAATTCGCCCATTTAACGCCGACGAATGGCCAAAAAGGAATTCAGTTGTAGCTGAGAGGTGAGTGAGTCAAGTCAGAATCCAATCCAAAATGTTGTCCAAAGTCCTTGTCTTTGTTTGTGTCGCCGCTGTAGCTGTGCACGGCTATGGAAGTGGTGCCCCCGAAAGCGCCGAAATCTGCAAGGATCTCACTCCGAAGCATCCAGGCTCGCCCCAAACTGACCCTTCGCCCTACCAAGTCGTCTTGAATAAGGACACGGTCAAGTCTGGAGAAACCGTCCAAGTCTCACTCCGCTCCGTCGACGATGAGACCAGCTTCAAGGGATTCATCGTCCAGGCCCGCAAGTTCAACTACATGAAGGAAACGACTCCGGTCAGCCGATTCCTAGTTGAAAACAGCCCCGACTACCGCCCACTCAACTGCGGCGATGACAACAACTCCATTACTCATGCTAGTCCAGCTGCGAAGAAGAACGTCCAATTGAAGTGGGTCGCTCCAGAGGATAAGGGAACTTATGTCATGTTGTAAGTTGAAGTTTCGGTTTTCTTGGTTGAGGAGATTGAAGTCAGACAGTTATTGCGAAATGGTGTGTATCAAGTCTGCTGGTTTGACAAAAACAAGTTGACCTCTGTAGTATGTAGACGCAAGATCAAATGCATTGTTGACACGTTGTTAAGCGATTAAGATCATGGCGATCTGCCTTCAGCCATGTTGTCATCGTTAGCAAGTTGATCTTGACAAATTTCGCAAACGAAGGGAACCAAGGAGATGCGCCTTTAAGGATACTGGTTAATTAATTCACTAATGTTTTGTTGTTGTTGCAGGGCCACTTTCGTCAAGGATGGCAAGACTTACTGGGTCCAACAAGCATCAACCACTAATGTTACTGTCGTCTAATGCAATCAAGATTATGTCATCCCAGTTTTATTGAGATTGATTCGTTAAATTATAACCTTTAATTGTCACATGATTCGAAATAAAAGAATTGAAAATTGAAATTGTCCTTGAATACCCAGAAAAACTTTGAAACTGATTGCCATCGAGTAAAATTTTTTACGCGGGAGATATGAAGAATTCGCTTGAAGATGAGCTGGCTGAAGATTGTTTTGACAGACTTTTGTTGTTGACATTTCACGGCGATATTGATTCCGGTGCATAATTTTCAGAATTTTGAGCAATTAATTATAGTATTCTACTGAATTATTACTTTTAACAAAATGGCGATGCGAAAAGCATCGTCGCATTCATTGGGCAAGAAGCAACTGAAAGAGAAAATTGTTCAGATCTATGAACAATTATTGCAGGTAATGACAAGTTTTGTGAAGATTGTGGGTGACGTACGTTAAATGAATGACAATGGTAATTTTTGAAAACTGGGTTATATAATTGCCGACAGGGTGAAGATCCGTCGCTGTCAAACTCAAACTTCTGGGATGAATTCTTCTTGCTGAAGCCGAAACCCGCGGTACTCAAGGCTGAGCTCGGAAATCTGAAAGTAGACCAGTTGAATACTTTGAAACCGATCATCCGTTTGCTGTTCAGTCATTGTGTAGCGGTGTTGCGGGAGACCAATGCAAACTCACATCATATCAAAATATGTAACTCGTATCAGGTAATGAAAAGTACTGCAGATATATCATGTTAGTTATGAACGATCTGAAATTAATGTCAGTTGATGATTTCTAGACGATAACAGCCATCGTGGACGGCGTTGTCAAAGTATTGACTCAGGAGTACAGTTATGACTTGCTAGATGCTTTGATGGAATTCGAGAATGCCCAGAAGGTGGTCAATTCGTTGCTGACAAGCACATCTACCATTCTCACAGGTAGGTTGTGTTCATATAAATTCAAAATGCTTTGGAAGGTTTGGATCTAACCAAGTTTGTTTGATTGCGTTACAGGGGAATATCCGAAATGCGTCAAAGCTGCCAGCATTCATGCAATGCTGATGTTGATGACATCAACTCAGATCGTGTCCAAGAACAGAATTATGGAATACATTGTAAACAGCAGTTCATTCTTGGAGAGTGTCTTCTGGTTGTTGAGTAGAACAGAAACAAGAATCGACTTTGGCTATGACTGTTTGATCATGATTGCGCTATTGGTCAATTTCGAGAAAGATAGGCCCAATGCTTGTGCAGTTAGGCTGAGCTTGGTAGATGACCACTTGACTTTGAATGGTTACAGTCAGGTAAGTAAAGCAGGTTGTAGATCAATCTTTCCTGTAAACAGTTCAACACCGGAGATAACAAGATTTGAACTATTTTAATTTTTAGGCAATCACAGCTGGGCTTTCAGAATTTTGTATGCAGCATGCCATGACTTCAGAGAGCAGTACTGGTTGGTTTCATTCGCTCACAAGCATGGTTGGATCCATGTTTGTGACAGATGAAAATGGCAAGAACGAGACTTTATGGTGAGTAAGAGATGCTGCATGTCTTAATTGAATGTCTTACTTGAATTTCATTCTCACGTTTGTATTTTTTCAGCGGAACAAAAGTTGGTCTACTTGTTGCTTTCTACGAAGCTATACATCTGAACAGAAATTTCATGACTACCTTGGCAAATACGAAAACAGATACCAGTCCCAGCAATACTTTGGCCCAGAATGTGCAGTCTCCGTTTCAGATTCAGCCAACCAACCTTCTTGTCACCTTCTTGGAATACACGTAAATGTCTTGCAGCAGTAACTCACAGTAGTAACCGCGAAGAAATAACAAATTCTTTTGTTCTGATGCTTCCAGATCTCTTGTAATGCAAGACATCAAATCGGAATCAAGATCCAATCTAGTCAAGCTTTGCTTTATCATTCTGACTTGTATTTCCGAAGACCAGTATGCAAACGCCTTGATGTCAGATCCACATCTGGTCTTTCGTGTAAGTTAGATTATGTGTTTGCTCCGAAGTGCACAGCGCTAACAAGTTTATTGTCATTCAAGAGTTCTCTAACGATGTATTCATCAATATTTCAGGTCCACCTCCACAGAGTTGTAATGAGGCACAGGAAGATAACTTCAGATCTTGCTCCACCAATGCCTTTAGTTTGTTCTTTGATTGGTAAGTAAAGTGCTTGCGTAAGTATTGTTTGGAACAACAAACTAACTATATTCGGGGCACGCTTTCAGATCTGCAGGTGGAATTCATGATGACTCACTTAACAAAAAGGTTGCCATACACACTTTACGTTCAATCTGCAGGTAATGTGCAAATGAATAGTTTTGACCCGAAAGTTTCAACCCATTCTTGATGATTTTTCATGCATCCCTAGGCATAATTCATCATCTGCTGTGTTACCAAAAGAAGTCCAGGACGAGAATCAATTTCGACTGGAGGAAATTATGGACTGCGTTTTTCACTGTGATCAAGTTCCTACTGACAAATGAAGTGTCACTGCTGTTGAAGAAGCTCGATATTTTTGCCCTTACCCTACAAATAACAAACATGGTCAACTTATTTGTAACCTTTGGGGACATGTTTCTCTTAACGCCCACCTCGTACGATGAGTTGTACTACGAAATTATCCGGTGTCAGCATACCTTCGAGGATCTCTACTCCTTAAGTAAGTTGACATGAAATTCATATTCTATACACAGCTATTACCTTGGGAAGTTAAACTAACAACTCATTTTCCTTCAGCTGCTAGGTACCTTTCTGGAAATGGAGAACACAAGGCCAGCGCATCTAAGTTGTCCTACTCGCTGGTGAATATCAGAGCTATTCTTTCACATTTTTGCCCTAAGATCAATGAATTTTTGACAAGCCAGAATATCAGCACTCCTTCAGAAGAACAGGTAAATTAGTTTTTCAGCAATGATTTAAGATTACTTACATATGTAGCAAGCTAAATCAATAACGATTGATATTGTTTACTGCAGATTATCGAAGTTGTGCGCCAAAACTACGAGAGCTTGACTCTTAAAATTCTGGATAATTTGGACCACTTTGAAAGATACAGCGAAGTACCGAAATACTCATCGTTTTTCACTTCAATCGTGCGAGTAATGAGCAAAGACACAAGGAAAAGCTTGGAAGAATCAAATCCTGACTTTTCTGCTGCCCTTGTAGCAGACCAGCATTAATTGTTTAGTCAGTAGTGAAATGATAAGGCTAAGAATTCACGTTATTCTTGAAAACGAGGCCTGGCAGCACTGGGTGTAACTGTAAAATGGTGACGTATCTATTCTACTCACATAACTTATTGTTGTTTCTACTAAAGAATTATCTAACCACACGTACCGGTGATGTGTAACTAACCGTTCAAAGTTAAGGAAAGACTCGAGGCCTATAGAAATCGTTAAGTACTGCTATAGTTTATTACCATATTTCGATGTTTAGACAGCAATTAAAGTATTTCTTTGAACAAAGGTTTATAACCTTGACGATTTTCTTTCTTTTGTCGTTCGAACCATAGAATGTAAATGTTGGTATAGAGCCGATGCAACACTCGGGTCATTCGCTGTCATTGTTATATTGTTGCCGTGACCTAAAGAATAGTGACTACTACGACTCGAGGGAGCTGTCGTGTCTATCGACACCACAATTCGCATCTTTGCTGCATCGTACTTGACTCCTGTAATGACATTCAACGGGTAGCTTTTGGTTTTATTTTCGAACTCCAAGTCCATTCTGTCACCGCTCCACAGCACTGCAAGCAAACGTAAAATTATTCATTTCGTTTTAGCTGAACATGCTGACTAGCTGAAATGAAAGATCAGCCCTTACCACAAAATGCCTGCCTTAAGCGATTGAAACGACCAGAAACCATAACGCGGTACAGAATTGTGTTGTTAGCAGCACTGGAGGTGCCTGGACCTTTGCTGTAAACAGGAGAACATTCGTAAGGAATATCATGGTTTACTTTAAAACAGATACAGTACTTTATGTGCTTTACCTTCCAATAACATCATTATCGCCAGAAGTATCTTGAACACTCTTTGCGCCTTTGCGAACGAGACAGAATTCTTTACATTTAAGTTGAGGCCATGGCAAGGACATGTCATCAAACACGACAGAAGGATCGCCCAACTTCTCCAAATAGTATGAAAGAGCGGATTCCGTAATTGTTTGCGATCCCCATCCTGAAACTTTCAATACTTGATCTATAAGTTGATCGACAGTCATTTCCATGTCAGAGACACCCATATGGAAAGTTTGGCGGTTCGGCAGCAAAAATGTCAGTCCATTCGCTTTGTTGCTGTCCTTCCGACTGGATCCGCTGCTATGGCAAGGAACTAAGGCAAGATGATGGAAGCTGAATTTTGACACGAGTTCCGTTCGCTCCAAAGGTGGGAAGCCGCTCTCACTCTCACCATCTTCGTCAGCAATTAGCAACCTATAAACAATTTTCACATTATTTGATATCATTTCCAATTCAGGTTTTAAATTTTACAATCTATCAAATCTTCTTACTCATAATCTTTAGGTTCTTTGAGGCCGAGGTTCGGATGCGCTCGTGATGTCAGCCACAAAACCAATCCGATGAGATCAGTCACTTTAGCACTAGATAACACTAAAACTCGTAACGGGTAGTTTCTGTGTTGCGCAGGAAGGAACGGCAAGAATATGGATATCTTTTTACAAGAAGAAGTAGGTTGGCAACTAGCTTCGAATCTAGCATACTGAGCGTAAGGAACTAGACTGGGATGTGGCACTGACCTGAAATAACAAGTATGAAATTTAGTCTAGTCTATATACGCTTTCTAACACTTCAAAACTTCATTTTCACAACTTACTCCAAAAGCTTCCCCACCAAAAACTCTTTGCCCTTGGCATCTCTTGAACTTGCTTTATAATCACAGTTCTCTTCAAACACCAAATCATTCTTCACCACATCGTTAGGGTTAACTCTAACAATCTGTGTGTCCGTATGGGCTCTCCGATGCTTTTCCAATTTCTCTAACCGTATTGCAGTGTTTGATCGACGTCGATGCGAAGTATCACCAACATCTGAAAACCATACCAAAATCCTTCAATTACTACCACAACACATCTTTCGGTCCATCTCTTATACTTTTCTCAGCTCTCACCTCTAACATCGAACGAATCGATACTTGTAAACGAGTCAGAATCATCATCATCAGGATCACCCAGGTACGGTTTTTGCTTTAGCACATTTTCACAGGTTCCTGAAGAAACAATCAACAGATTCTTTACAAACACCCATTCAAATACAAAAACCCGCAAAACCGGAAATCAAGAGCAAACCCACTCACCCGTGTCGTCTTCTAGTATAAAAGCAGTTCTAATTAACCTACACATCCACTTCTTATCGTCGTACAGAACCATGTTGGTGCCTACAATTTCAAAACACAAATTATTTCTTCAATTTTACTTTAAACTCCATCAATTTTCCAATAAAATCAACTTTCTTACTCTGTTATTCTCCGGCCCACATTCAACGACATCTTCATCAACAACACTCGTTCACAGCATTCGTCATTTCAAATATCAGCTTCAAAACAAACTAAAACTAAACTTATTACGTCAAATTAAAATACACATACACTTAAATTGCATCAACAATCAACATCATTTTTCTTTTGTTTACACTCCGCATTTCTTTCCTCCCTGTCACCAGTATTTCGTCAACAAACCTCAAACCTGCGCGCTCCAACAAGGATATCTAGCCTCTTTCTACACATTCCATCCCACCACCCTCCTTGGTCTCTTCCTGCCATTCCAAACACACCTTGCCTGATAACTCGAGCCCACCCCCATAATCCCATCGTTTCTTCTCCAATCTCAACTCGCCTCCTACCAACATACATTCAGCTTCCAACTACCTTAACCACAACAAGACCAAGATGCGTTAAAAAACATGAATTCGCCCAGCCGAAGAGGTACTCGCGTGATGGTTTGGGGCTGCTGGAGCTTGTTGTTTATGTTACTGGAGAGGAACTGATCCCCACATTGCGATTATACACGAGATTGCGTCACATGTTGCATTCAGCATGAGACCAACCTGCCTGGATGCCTCTGATGTATTATAACTATCAAGCAGAGATCCACGACGACGATGCTTCTGATGAGATGAGAAATATTTCGAGTTTTTATCAAAGCTACATACATAACCACAGAGAATATATTCAGAGACAGAGAGTGAGAAATCGCTCTTTTACTAACTATAGTATAGAATCCTAGTCTATAGTTCCAAGAGCAAAACCCGTCGAGAATATCCATGAACTTGAGCTCAAGTCTCAAGCCCACAGTCGATTCAGTACAAGCCTGCAGTTTGCCTCACGTAAATCTGCCCCACAGACCCACATTGTGTGTGTATATATATTTCTAAAAGACACACATTTCGTTGCCAAGGTGAAATTTTGCCTTCGAAAACAAACGTGACCTTCGTCAATAAGACAGCTTCAAAAAAAACTGAGTCTACAAGTGAATGGAGAAAAGCCCAGCAGGACTTGAAAAGCCTCCAAAGGGCCTCAGTCAGTTTCAAAACAGCGAATAATTGAGGTACAAAGTTGCAAATTTTTGCAAACTTTGCAAGTGACAAGTCTAGTTTTTTAGTCGATGGAGTTGAAGTAGTTTTGAAAAAGTGAAACTTGTAAAGTGTTTTGAAATAGCTTAAGGGAAAGTGTGTGTGTGCAAAAGACCCTGAAGCTCCTCCGCTTGCTCACATGTGATTTCAAGGCCAATTTTACTACGAGGCCTTGTGTTTACTATTTACTACTACGTCCGGCTGATTCGGTGTTTTGGTATGTGATTTCATGTAATTTTGAAATGGGATTATATTTTTTCTGGAATTTTTTATATGGACTGGAGCTACCAAAAATACAAAAGTATTATCTTAAGTTCAACTAAAATTTGTGCGATCTGAACAAAGTTGCTGGAGAATTTATGGAGTTGAGTCACGTGACAGGCACTTAAAAAATTGTATTCGTATTGAAAATTCTCTAGTCCCGTATTTTTTATATATACCTTTACCAGTTTCTCCTGGACAAAACCAGGTTAATTCTTATCTGGAACCGGGAGAAAAGAAAGCGTAGTTGAAACCGAGGAATTTGCTTGCATTAGGTCTAAGAATTTGTATATATACAACCTGACACAGTTTCTTCGCAATGTCCCTAATGTTCCAGCGAGTAAATATCTAATGGCAGCCGTTCATGTTGTTACAACCGAAACTTTCTCGTAGGGAAAAAGCGGGTAGGAAGGAGCTCTTTTGTGGTGAGAAAAAGCTCCTGGAGAAAGCTACAGAAACGTAGAAAGTTATAGGAATATAGCACAGGGAAAGGAAAGCGGAACTTGCGAATTTCAAGTTCGGGGTGGCAATAAAATGTGTTCCAAGTTCAAAAACACAGCTGCTTGCGCATTCAGGCCAATGGGAAAGCTCGAGAGGAAAGACAGGGAATAGCGGGTAGTAGTGTATTTCTCTCCCGATTCGCAAACCTGTATTACCATTCCACGCTCGTACCTAAGATAGACAACAACAGGGAAAGTTGCTGGCCGCTCTATATATTCGCAAAAGTTTGTTTGACGTATCCTATTGTTTGTTCCGACAGAAAATTCGAGTCTTCTAGTCGCCTAAAAACAAGAACCCAGTGTCGTCAAGAGACCATTTCAAAAGTGCCATTTTTGAACAAGAAATATTTTGCTGTCACTTGTGACCTGAAGTACTGTTAAATGTGCGTTTAACAAGCCAGGAACTGTAGCTATATTCTACTGCCAACCAAATCTTTTGGACTCATAGGAACGACAGTCAAAATGCTTGACGAAATGGAAGCTTCGATAGCAACTTCGACGACGAATACTTCGTCGCCTCCAACTATTGTCAACCACATTGTTGTCATTGACAGCGAAGACCTGCAGTCCGACCAAGGCATCAATGAATCTTCATCGTCAGAGGCTTCGTCGAACGAGACCAATTCGCCCACTACAGTTGAATTCCTACTAATTCGTAAGCCGAAATTTCTATATATTTTAACCCAAGAGCCATCGTACGTATACAAGTCCAACTTGCTCTCATGCAATTCGCCAATATTTATAATATATATTATCGTCGGCACGCTAAATGGTGATTTTTCTCTGGCGTTTGATCAATAGTCAGTCAGCCGAGCTACAACTTCTCACTCGCTCTCCGAATATTTTTTGCAATCTCAAACCAACATCCTGGTACATGTATGCACTAGAGCGCTTAAACTTGAACTTGACATAGACCATAGACCGCGGCGGCAATGAGATTTATTATAACCATTGCTTTAAATGCATCTCTGCTATCTCTATAGTTTGTGGGACCAAACATGGCCGTCTCTTGGACACACACACACATATAAACACAGTTGGATATTGAATAGTTTCTGAAAGCAAGACTTGATAGACATAGATTCAGATACGAATATCTACACGACTGGCAAAAAGACCGTAGATAAACAAATGTCTAAAACCAAACACACACACACAAACCCATTTAAAGCACATGCACAGAAAGTAGCCATGTGCAAAGTGCAAATCATAGCAAGTCTCGAGTTGCCAATTTTCGCAAACTGGTGTAAACTAACCGGCCGCAACTATGCATAAGAAAATGGAATTAGCTTGCTCTCTGCAGAAGGCAACAAATTATGTTGGCGTTTGACGTAATAGCATCAAATTACCTGTAACGTGCATAATACACTTAAAGCTTTCTATAAACTGGACTGGAATAAGCTGTATCAGCCAGAACAAAATTGGTGAACAAAAAAGCCTCTAGAACCTGGAAAGTCGTGAAGCTTAAAGTAACTGTAGTTGACAGTTTTAGATAGTCACGATTAATTCTTTTTATAGACTTTGATACCTCTGGAGTTGCGTTTCGTAGCGTTACATTTAAGGCCTCAAGAGAAAGTCTTGCCTTCTTTAATATAGCCTTTACATATTATAGCTTGAAGGCACGACAAATGTCCAAAAGGTATAACATGGAAAATGCGTGGCAGTATGGAAAAGGTGTTTTGTACACGCATAAGTGGATCGATAATTTTTAAAGTTGATATTGTAAGCTTGATAGCTTGGTAAAGCAAAACAAGTGGATATTATTATCATTCAAACATGAAATAGGATCGATGAAAGAACATGAACAAAATATCTTGTCGAGCCAGAGAGCGATAAATGTATCAGCAAAAGCACAAGACAGGGACAATGAGAACAGAGACTTATGTGAAACTGAAATCTACAAACAGTATATGCAATTTAATATTTTATCAAACGTGATAAGAGGTACTGAAGAGAGATTATTGTAATCAAAATGTATTGTATGAAATGGACACGTGGTAAAATGTTCATTGAGCGTTTGGGCAAGTCTACTTAAATTCATTGGTGTTCAAGCCCAATAATTAAATTTTTGGCATTAATGAAATTAATGAGATGAACTATGAATTAAGCCATAGTTAACAAAACTGAAGATCTGGACAAACAGATCTAAATTGAACATCTTCAGTGAAAAAAAGTATCCGACAAGGAAAACAGATTTAGCTATACGATGAAGTAACATTTTCAAACAAAGATTCTGATAAGGAAGTGAAATAAATACAGACTGTATGCTGGTATTGATCCAGACAGCACAGACCTGGACAAGAAAGCCGTCTTTTTGCGTCATCATGGATGATATCTTGGAAAAGTGCAAATACACACTCACACGCAGCTATTCATAATCTAATGGCGCCTAGCGTTATCAGCCTGGAGCAATTGTATTGTATAGAACTTGTGGGCTGAATTGTTAGCCTCATTTATTATACATGCCACAAAGAATAGGGCTATTTTAATATATGGGTTTTGCAAAAATTAGTAACCATAATCCAAAGATTCCGTAACTCCTTATACTTTTTCTTCTCCAGCTTAAACGAATCGGTGAATTTGTAAACTTTTACAGCATGACTCCAATAATATAAATTCGCATAAACTACGTACAGAGACAGCAAGTTCAAAGCCCATTACAAAATGTGCAATTGTACATTATAAATTGTAAAATACATTATTTTGTTAGTCGTCATCAGTTTTCTGCCTCACTTTACTTTACCAACTTGATGTACTGCAGCAAAATTTACTCGCTAAAGACAGACAGCGTCTAACACGAGTACAGTTACAGTTTAAGCGAAAAACACAGTCAACTTTAGTCAATGAATCTGCTTACATGTAATTGCACTGCGAAAAATTCGCCTGTTTCGCAATTTCTTGGCAAATGTAAAAGCGAATGCAGTCAAATGGCAGGCTTTAGTTTATGCGAATTTTGTGGAACGAGTTTGCACAAGCTTTTGTTACCGACGGTATTTCACGCTATTTGCCATTAGACGAAGATACGGAATATCAAAACAAGTCTAAAAATAGATGATGCTGCAGAGAACCGTCAAAATAGCATCCTGTACGGCTTGGAAATTTTGAAAAACTTTATTCTGCTAGGCTCATAGCAGCAACAAATATATTTCAACAATTCCTCTAAAAGCTGTAGTGTTGTACAAAGCTGTCAGTTCGAATTTTGCCAAAATCCCTTCATCAAGATTAATGGCTGATGGATCCTGAATGACACGCGATGATAGCTGCAAGGTTTTATTATGCTGTTGCTCTCTGGTTGCTCTTGAACTTGAACCAAGCTTGCGTAGGTCCAGTTTCTTTTGGGCAAATGTAGGACGCCGTAAGAATAACATTACGTTGGCCCGCTTTTACCAAGAAGAAAGCCCACTAGAAATGAGGTCTCATCCAGAAGCAAAAGATACAAAAAGTAGGCCACCCGGAGCAAGAGTAAAAACGTCCCGAAAAGAGGCAGCTAAAATTGCAACGTGGTTTCTCTGGAATGTAGGCCACTGGGACTGTCAGACTTGTTGGCTGGATTCCCGGGTAACCTACTTGCGGAAACCATGACAGACACATGCATGTAATTTCCAGCACTTTCATTCCCTTTTACGAATAAATTCTATCAGTAGCTGTCGCTACTGTCGTCCAATTGTCAATCTCCCTCGGAAACGAAGAGCTACTTCAAAATACCCGATGTCATGGCATCAAAAGTGGGATTAACGTGAATGGAAAATATAGAAAATTGTAAAAGCTTCCCGTGACGGCTTTCAAGCGTAACAAACTTTTATAAATTGAAAAAGCTTGTCTCTTGAAACGACATGACACGCCTACAATTAAAGTGCTGATCCAGTTCACACCTAATGAAATAATGACAAGCCGTACAAAATATGTCGGCTGACAACACACACACTTTTGGATCTTTCTCTGACATTTCCCTGTCTAATATAATAGCAAAACTACCCGAAAATACCCGGTGAACTGTGTTCGTGTGCATGTTTGTTTTTACCCAATTTGAACACAATCAAAAACATTTTCCATTATGTCTTTTCAACACAGAATCCCGTCAACTGTCTGGAAACCGAGGCGGGTAACCTGGATAAAATTTTAGTTCCAAGACTTTTCCTGGAATTTAATACAATAGTGTATTTACAAAAGCTTCTACTGTTTTCGTCATAACAGGTGATAAGTAGGACAAGAGACATTCGCAGTAGTATTTAGTCAATTGAAATATATATAAACTTGTTCTCTCTTCCTGGAGAAGAATCGCTTTGGAACGATGAAAGTTTCCGGTACATGCCCATGTATATGCATGTGGGCTCATATAGTTGTAGACAGAGGCTTTAGCTCGTCGCTTTTGCCGCTACTCTTCTGGAGAATCCGAAATAGGTCAGTATCGATCTCGGCCAAGTAGGTCACCTGTTATATATACATGCCGAATGATGAAGAAGCGCAAAGCGTTCCTTGTATTCGTATACCGCAAATGGCAAACCGGCAGTCGGCAGTAGAGTTTATAGTAACAAACAAGTCGTATTTATATAGAAAACAGATATGCCAAAATATCCCTTCTTTTATGGATTGGATATAACGTTTATTACAAGCAAGAAAGACGGTAATGACTGTCGTTGCAAGAGTTATGAATGATATAAACCGCAAAAATTGCGTTGTTCATTATATTAAATAGCGACAAAAGCTCGGAAGGCAAGTTATATACGAAATTGGCGGCGGTATAATTTTGTTGTTGATGTCGATTCATTAAACACACGTGTTGTTAATCGATTTTGCCAGCCTGGATCAAAATTCAAGTGGGAAATTACGGGAATAAATTCTATGGCTTCAAAAAAGGGCTCAATAGCTTATCTCAATTTCTTCTACTTGGATGAAAGCTATTTTATCCTTCGAATATAAATTTGGTGTAAAACACCAAGAAAGTGTAGAAACGTGCCAAGCTTTCATTAAACAGCTTAAACTGTAGCTGGTATTTTCAAGTAACTTCTTGAGACCATCTTTCAGCAAAGTTGCGAAATTTGTACCTTGCAAAACTCGCCAAAAATCCGAGAGAGAGGAAGATACACGACGAGCAAGAAATAGCGCAAGAAAATATGGTGAGAAGACTGACAGGACAAGGAAGAGATTAGCATTATCCATGGGCGGAACATTAGCAATTTTGCACGTTTCCACAATGAGCTTGTAGTATATATTCAAGCAAGCGTTGGCAAAAACTCACTTGCAGCTTTAGCGTTTACAGCGCTGGATTACGCCATTGTAGTTGTTGAACAATGGTCATCTTTCCAAGCTAAAGCAAAAGTTTGTCTAACATGCGAGGAAGCGTTTTCCAGCGTCAATCGAACAACTTGCAATTTTTTCTAGTAGCTATATACAAACGCAGAAGAGCAAAAGAAGAGAGCTGTGAGCTGAATATCAACATTAACACACAAATGGATTCAGTAACAATACGCAATCAGCAAGCTTGAGCGCTTCAGGCGTAGCTTCAAGTACCATGTTCAATAAAACTCCATGGACAAGATGCTTATATTTTTCGCAAAATATTCGCCATATAATCTAGTGTTGTTTATATTACAGCTCACACGCTGCGTCTACTCTCTCTCTCTGCTGCGCAAGCAGAACGTAAACAAAGCAGGAGAATATTAGAGGAGGATGAAAGTTGGCGAGATTCACGGCAGATGGAGTGGCGTGCGCGGTTGCGAAAATTTTTGCGAATCTCTGTAGACTTTTTTTGCCATTTGTAGGAACAAGTACCATTTAGGTGCGATATGCCCGAAGCGCTTTTGAATTTGGCTGGACGTTTTTTCCAAAGATTTTTTGGTCAAAATGGTCGGAATCAACTGCCATCAAAGTCTGCACGAACAACATTTAATTTGCTAGTTCATGTTGATAAGAGAAAGAATTGAAGTTACGTATACGTGATTTCGCAAAGAACAAGCTTTCACAGACATTCCGCTAGAGGGCGACTCGGTTGTTTCGTCTGCATTTTTGCTTTACTACAGGTTACTCGGAACGCAATCAAGTCTCTGTACCGACGCTTTGATCTTGCAACATTAAACGCATTAGACGCTTGCAATATTAAATTACACAGAAAACAAAAGCGTCTCTCGCTTTTCCTCATAGCATACAATTTCACCTATAGCCATTTCACCGAATTGCGAATCAAGACCTTTTGAAACCAAAACTGCTCTTAAGGGAACATTAAACTGGGGAACAGATGGAATGAAATCACTTTGTATTCGGGACACTTTGAACACGAGCTAAAACACTGGAATAAAGGACCTGAAGAGCTGCTAAAGTTGCTCCAAGCCAAAGCGGTAGCAGCTGTGCACTCAACCAAACTAATTAATGACCTGGAGCTAATATAGGCGCATATAGCTGAAACTGTGCAAGCAGCTCAAATGGCTCCAAATACTCCAAAACTAGACTTCAGAAGAGTTGTCATGAATTCGCATGTTTACTTTACTCCAGTGGAATCGGTGGCGGTTGCAACCACACTTGATGCAGACATCCAGCATAAAATTTGCCAAAGTTTTTCTAGCGGAAAATTTGCACTGTCTTTTTAGTTAATTTGACTGACTGTTTGGTAGAGAAAGCTTGGAACAAATTTGAAACTCAAAAGCTTTTTGGTGATGTTCAAGTTTGAACTTACGCAATAACTGAGCTCGTTTAGAGCCCTTGTCTCGCTTAATTACGGTTGAATATCAACTCTTGGAAGACAAAAGAAGTATTATTGCTGATGCCTACAGCTATTGCAGGCGGGTATTATTTGAAACCAAAACGGTGATTCGGCGAAACTAACGGAAGAGGACGAACCCATTCAAGAGGATTGCTTGGCCCGAATCGGCGACTTAATGGGCTGGCAAGAGATTGTTTGGCGAGGAGAAATAATGTTATAAGTGCTGGAAAGTGGGAATCGTTGTCGACAGGATGCTCTTGGTCCTGATACTGTTACCCGAATTTTGCATCCAAAGGAAGCTGTATTATGGAGGAGGAAGAAAGAAAATGGGCGGCGACTGCTAGATCCATTGCAGTTTCTCCATTCCCTTTTCAGTAATTTGTGGTACTTGAATGGAGAAACTGGATGGGTTGAAAAGTGCATGGAATATTGCATTCCGCAGGCTTTGTATATATACGTATCTTTTTAAGTGCATTTTCTGCCTCAGACATTATTTTGGCTATTTAATCCGAGTATCTGATCAGTTTATGCATACAAATGTCAGTTGCACTAGCTGGATGCAATTTGGCGTAAGACGGGCTGGGATAGGAGCCGATTTTTGCAATTTTTCTGCAACTCGATACATAACGTGGAATCAACTAGACTGGAAACCTGACTTATCCTCTGACAGCAACACAAAAAGGGCCGGATAAGAAGACATAACTTTGGCAAAGTTTTTTGATGGAGAGAGACTTGAGCCGACTGACGTCGCTTCGGATACTTGCTGTGTCTGACAGTAAGTTATAGACAGAAAAAGGCGGGCATTTATCCTGGTGATAGGAGGATAGGCGCAGGGCGGACAGGACTGGCGGCTTGTCATACGGCAAATTATTGCTGGGAGATAGAAGTACCGGGTTTGTTGGAAGCTGGAGAAAACTATCTCAAAGTTTTCCATGTTGGGGTTACTTACTAGTTGTAGACACAAACGATATGAAACACGGGCTTGTTTTGATGCTTGGGTTCTTTGTTGTTGTTGTCTTGAACAAAAGCTGCTTGTTTACTGGCATAATATCTGACAAGCTTCGGTCGATTCCGGAAAGCAAAAGAATCAACCAGAGTCTTTTTGATTTCTTCTTTATTTTGGACTGGAGAAACGATATTGATAAGTTGAGATTTTATTATGTGAAGGAAATAAAAAAGTGTATCGGCTGAATCAGTAGAAAGTTCAAAGCAAGACATGCCAATTGTATTTCAAGACTATCAAAACCAATTTTGCTTCTTCAAATTGTTCTCGACTATCGTCGCCAAAAGTAGAAAGTAAAATTTGCAAACCGCGTTCGCAACAAAACTGACTTACTTTAACGTGTCCAAGGTCATATTATACGAGTAACTGGTTTTGATTGCAAATTATATTCCTTAGTAACCGCCATTGTTATCGTGTCAGTCAGTCAGTGGGCAAATTTGAACATTGTTACGTTAGCAATTTGTCATTCTACCGGCCGAGGAACCAGCTGTGAAGTACATTTAAATGCGGTTTTGATTTATGCATGTGAGTGTATGATATTATGTTTTAAATCATGATGACGACGGCTTTTACGGCTTGCAACAATCAAGGGTTGACAAGTCGTATCTTTGTTCACTTTGTTGTCTGACGAGAATTAATGCACAATAATTCAAGTTTAATTGCTTGATTGCTGCTGCACCCTTACAAAGTCATGAGGTGACAATCTTTAACAAATGACAAATTTAGTGCAGCAGCAAAAATCAAAGTCAAAATGTAGAACATGTTTGCTAAATCGGGAGTGAAAGTTGTAAAAATACGCGGATTGCATATCGGCAAAAATATCAATCGACTCATCCCAATACGTTTTCACCTTCAAAAACGTTTTTTCTACTCCCAGACTTGAACTAGACAATTTTGCAATACCCTTAAACCTGCCATCACATTTAATTCTCGACTATTAAACTTCAGTCATCGTTACACCTGTGTAACGGCATTATGCAACTGGGTCGGTATTAGATAAGGTTGGGTGAAGATATGACGTTTTTATTATCCCTTTTGTGTTATTATCCCTTTAACCAAGAATTGTTTTCCAAACCAGTAATCACATACGGGTACATTCCAGACTATATTTTTTTCAGACACTGCCCTCATAATCTTGACAATGGGCCACACCATTACAGTTAATGCATGTAGTTCACTTGGTGGGATGGGAATCGAGCCCTTAACATTTAAAAACAAGATTACACGCACGCATATATTGCATTCTTGATGTTATGCAATTCCACACGAGTTTTTATCATTACATCGATCAAAAGCCCTTTGGCGCAAAGGGCTTCTACAAGCTGAACAGTACAATACAAGACAAGCAAAAGCTGACGTGATAATGAGTTGCGAATCTTTGATAATGAAAAAGTCCCATTTAATTTACTCACGTTGTACTGAATATACATTGTGCACAGTGAGTAATCTCTGTCTACGTGAGAGAGATTCGTATGTTTGCCAATTAAAGCCATATAATGTTTACATTTGTGAGTTGTGTGTGTGGTTTTAATGCCGATGAAAGATTGGTTTGGTTGTGATGTTGTCAGTGATTCGTGCTCATATGATATGTAAGCATGCTGTGCATATATGATATAACAAATGTGTCTGCAACAAATGAGGATGACCTCGACCTGTAAATCTTGTATTCATGTCAGTCCATTTAAATTAACGCAGAGGAACTGTCCCTTGCGTTGCATGCCAAAGAGTTGTTGTAAAAGCTATTTTTCAATTTTAGTTAGCCAAAGCCAGTGGAAGATTCTATTACTTACTTTAAAAGTTTTTGCAAAAATTTAATCGTTCTTGAGGATGATGAATGCATTCCACTCATGTAAACGGCTTGAGTAAGTTCTGCACAATTGCCTCGATTTTTTTGAAACTGATAACGCTTGAATAATGGGAGCTTTTGCAAAATCGGCGAATCTCCAAAAATGCACTCGGCAAAAATATATATTTTTGCAAAGCTATGGCAACTTGTGTGTTTACAAACAAATGTCAGGCGCCTGCGCGCACCGAAAAATAGGCCAAGCCGGGAAAGCTGAGCCGGGTAATGGTGGTGGTTGCAGAAGGAGGAAAAAGACGGGCAGTCGGGCGAGACGATGGGCATTTCGCTGGGCTAAAGTAGGATAAGAAAATAGTTTTAGATTTGGGTCTAGTTCACCATGTTAGTAGGTCAGACTAGCTGGTGCGGTGATAGAGAGCGCTGCTGGTGGAGCATCGGAAGAAAAAGCGTAACGTCGTGTTACTAGAATCGTTTCGCTAGTTGTAGTAGCCGAGACCCAGAAATTGTTTGCAAGGAGAAAGTAAAATAGGTCGGGAACCAGACCGAGAAATAATAACAACAACAAGTACACAAACTCACTTGCTCCAAGATTGGGAAGCATTCCTTGGGTATCTCTTCCCGAATGCAATTTTGCAACCAAGACACGATCCAGCCCGACTCAAAGAAATGAGATTTCTACACAACTCTATCCATAAATGAATTACTTACATTGCGTTCGTTCAATTCTATTGAATTACATTGCATTTATATGGCAGGAGGCAGAAATGGATTGTCCAGGAAGTTGGTTGGCTGGGATGCCCGTGACTTGGCAGTATAAAACGTTATTGGCAAAAAGTTGTAGATTGCATTGAAATTAAATGGCTTACAAATTCAACAATGTCTAGAGCAAGACAAATGGTCAAAATATTGAAGTGAGAGCAAAAAACCATTTGTTATTGTGTCGCTTCTGTCCGCTCAGCCGTTCAAAGTCATACCTGTAATCAACGTTAGTTGCATCAAAAAATTGCAATTTGCTGTATAACAGCTGTCCGATGAGTCTTGAAAAAACCTTCATGACAAATTACGGCTGCCCAAGGCGCTAATACGCTAGTCACGCAACAAGTCTTCTTCTGAAGATAACTAACTGAAGCTATATTCTAAATTTGAACGCTAATTGACTTGTGATTGTTTGTCTCCTAATCTGCAAGTGTGGCGACGTAATTAGATTTGGTATTGTTGAGTCGTCATAAAATCTTGAAACTTTGTCTATAGTTTCCTCAACTTATCAATCAAGTATCTTCAAATTTCAAGCTTTGACAATTGGCAATATTTGCCACCTGTGCCAACAACAGTATTTAATCGGTACTAATCATGCAATATCAAAACCCTTTGAGGTTTCCCATCATCTGCAACGATAAGAAAAAATTTTATAATTACGAATTAGTTACAAGGCCACTGGGGGGCGGAGCTAACACAAATCTCAACACTTGACGTTAACGTTACTTGTTCTGGTGACGTTTCTTCTGTACGTCCAACTGCCGTTGTCGAAACCATTAGCTTCATCATATCATCGTTATCTTTTGCTTAGCTTCTTTTAGCCATTCGTGCTTGGATGCTTTTGAATCACGTAATAATAATAATGTAGGTGAAGTTTAACAAGTCTTTTTTAAAGGAGGAGTTGATGACGACGATGCCATCGAATAGAGCGCTGCATGATTTGGTCGATGGGAAGTGGAAACGATGTGTATAATCGGCGTTGAAAATGCCGCTGTGTAATCTAACCCAAGGTTAACTGTTGCCGCCACCACGACACGACAACAACAAGTTGTGACTGAATTGGCAAGCTTGTCAAAAGCCACTTATCGTCAACACAACAGCACACAAGTACGCATTTTGCACGAGGCTCAACAAGCAAAGTCCCCCCCTGCAGATTTCCCCTTTTTCGCAAATTTTTGTGGAGGAGGAGGATGATTCTGGCTGTTGAATAATGGGACTCGCAGATTGCGCAACGTTGTTTGTGTGTGCGTAATATTGAGCTTGAAAGCGAAAGTGTGTCTAGTGTAGTGGGGAATTGGGTCAGTGGGTCTCCCATGAGCGATATCGTTTTGGATTCTTCTGACTTGACTCAACCAAGTCCGTCGTCAAATGTATACGTTTATCAAATATGTATCGCCACGTAAATGCCATAAGGGAAAAGCGGCTCAATTTAGGGTAAACCCCCTTTACTGACTGTCTGAACGAGTCTCAAATCTGAAAGGTGTGTGAAGGCCACGAGAGAAAAGTTTTATATAGGCCTTTTCATTCATCTTGCACCTGTTATCAGCAAGCTTTGTTTGAGTACTCGTGTAAAATCATATGGGAAATTTTATTAGGCATCTGCATGCATTTTGTTGTCGTCAAATCGCCGCCGCCGACCCTTTTAATTACATGTAGTAAATTTGACCGTTCCTGAGGGAAAAGTATACGGGTTTGGCATTGACTTACAAAAAGCAATAATATTATCAACATTGGCATCTTGTGCAGCTTTAATACATGTTTGTTTACTACCGACTTACGTCTTATGGGATGCCGTTTAATTGCAGTGGGGAAATATCTGATGAATGTGTATGTGCGAGATGGATAGTCAATGTGGGACATGTGTGATTGTTTTGTGTGGCTCTAATTGACCTATTTGAATGGGACTTTTTTCTATGGTTTGAGCAGTAGTAGAAAGAGTAGTAGAAATGTTGGCTGAGATTCAATTAATTATCGTAAAAGTATATCAAGGCAATGGGAGGGCGGCTGATAACAACCAACAACACGACACATTGTTATAGAACACTGGAAGCAAAAACATTAGGAGCTATTGAAAACGTAGTGTTTGTTTATTGACAGCTGGTTGATGGGATTGCAAATTTCTATGCGAAACCTCTCATGTTTTGGAATGAAATAATTTGGAATTCCAGCTGGAGATACAGAGAAATGCGTAGACGGCTTTCTTTTTTATTGTCGATTTTGTTTTGAAACGAAGAACTTGATATTGAAAATTAAGAGAGTTCCAACTCAAACCTTTGCGTCGCTTCATCATGTCAATGTTGGTAATAATAACCTATTCATAAATTATGATTCTGGCACGACAGGATCAGGACCCAACAGGAGTAGGTGAAGATCAACTTTTGAAATTCAGTGTCTCCAGTTCAAACCATCTGTCCAATGTTAATAGGAATTCAAGTCCAATGTGACGATAATGATGAGGGTTACTCGTCCATAAATGATTGTAATTCATTTGTGAAAGTATCATAGTGTCAGTGATTTGTCTTGTAGGAAACCTGACTGGAGAAATCTGTAGGACAGAAATAGATTTTGCTCCAGGGGTTTTACAAACTGCGAGCAGGTAAATATTGTCCTCTCAGTTTCACTTATAAATTGGAAATCTGGACAACTTTCTCATAGTGTATGGTTAGTGCACTTGTAGAATTTTGTCTCATCCGTCGGAATTGTTAGTTAGATTAATGATCAATGCTGGAGATAAAGTTTTGGATAGCAATTTGCCTGATTTATATATATACCAGTACTTTCTTTTAGTAAAATAAAACTATTGAGATGTTTGGCTAAAAGTCAAAAGTACCCTGGGTCAGTTTATGGCCCAGAGAATATTACATGGGTCACGTACCAGCCAGATAAAGTGGCGATTAGGTTACGTTACTTAAAAGCAAGATCATCAAGTCACCCAGGAATTTTTGACTTGAATCATTTACGAAAGTTTATGAGGGTCAAAAATTCTCGCGCAACAATATTTAGAAAAGGTCCCTTCTTCTGGCAGAACAAAAAGGCAAAGAAGTTTCCTGTCATAATTTCACGCGAGTTTTAAATGTCATCACAGTCATAAATTTTGTTCAAGTATGGAACAGGATTTAATTTAACATATTGCTGCAGCACAAAAACCGCTTTACATATGCATGGTTTCTCCATCGGCCATAAAATCATTACAGTCGTGTTTTTCAATAAAAAATTTAATTCCTACACTGCACTGGATACTAGTCTTGAAGCCAGAATCATCTTTAATTTTGCAAAAAGTCACACGCATGCCGCCATGTCAAACTCAAACATCAAAATTATTTTTTTGCAAACGATCCGTGTGCCAAAATAAAAACTTTAGTTCACATCAAAAAATTTGTAAACCTGACCTATACTCTTGCTGACAAAGGCATCACGGCACATGTTGTACAATTTAACGAGACGTGCCTTTGGCACTAACCTGCTGCTGAACTTTACTTAAATTTCGACCCATTCTGCCCATAGACTCATTGAGATTTCATCCTTTTGTTTTCTTTTATGATATTTTGACAGAAGCGTTTCTCCATTATAAGATACTGAGGTCCATTTGCTCAGTAGGGCCACTCGAGGCGATGAGATACACGAGCTCATAAAAAGCTTTTATATTGTCCAGTCCAACAGTGCTCTTCTTCTTCTTTTGGAACAAGAGAATATTATTATTGTCGTCCGCTAAACAGACTATTACAGAACAGTAGCCATATATTACACAATAATCTTGAACGGCTCCCGTACTTTCTTCTTGACGAACATCAAAAGAGATCAGGGGCGTGTGTGGAGTGAGGACCAAACTTGTGTAGTAGTGGCAAAAGGGCAATTGGACAAGAATGTAGAAAATTAGGCCGGTGATTGAGGGCATCTGGACCATGTAGTAAGTAGCATTATCCAAACGGAGCCTTGTCGTTCTTGTATGCTCCTTTACAGCCTGGACATTTTCGTTAGAAAGCCAAAGGCGTAGACAAGAGAGACACACTACACTCAAAGTGCCATAATGTCAGCCGCATGCACTCGGAATTCTTATGGTCTTCCAGCCTTCTTCTAGTCCACTTGCCCTAATAGTTGCATTTGCCATTTCGTGCTTTTGACGTATACAGTTCCAGTCTGGATCTCAGCCCCGATAACCTAACCCTGTCCCATACCCTGCAAAATCTAGACCAAATTTTAGAATCGCCCTCGGCTATTTTATTAGCTGCTGCAGGAGCCGACGGCAGCTCCGCCACTGGCTGTCGCTCCAGTTTTAAAAACTTTCACTTTTGCCAAGCATCCGGTATATGCAATTTCAAGCTTGTCTATCATCCGTCCAGGCAGAGACGACAACTAGGAAAATGTGCGAGTTTATTTTCAAAAAGATTGTACACAAAACAAACTGATAATGCAATGTTGTGGGTGGGTGGACATTTAGTCAGTAGTCAGACGACATGGGAAATACAAACCTTTACTTTCGACCGTTTGTTTTGGATTCAGATGATGATCCAGGCAAGAGAAATTCCCTAGCCTTTGGTTAGCTTCTGGCTGTCAGCAGCTAACTAAAGTATAACTAATGGTGGTGTGCGTGTGTGGAGGAAGGGAGTGTGTAAAATATCAAAGTGATATCTCATCAAACTGCGCTACTTGAGCTACTTCAAAGGCACCCAAAAGAACCACCCAAACAGTGGGTATTTACTCATATATATGAACGTTTGGCAAATCTAGGTCAGTAGGCCATTATGAGGAGTAGGCTTGGGCTGAAAGCTTATGGCTGTTGTAGTAGGCGCAGCAGCTTAAATGGGTATACCACAACCAGCAGTCGGCGGCGGCGGGCACATGTTGATCTGTAGATTCCAACGTTCTAAAGCGCCAATAATATAATATATTACGCGAAGATGAGACGCTTTGCTGCTGTAGCAGCAACTAGTGGAGATGAAGCGCCGCTTATCCCAGAGGGCGCTTCAAAAAGGAGCTTTTTCAAAGGGTTAGGAAATATCATCTCTCTCTCTGAACGCTATTGTTTGAGCACTTTCAATCTCGTTGATGGTCGCTATATCAGTAGAATCGGCATTTGCAGTACAACTGAGCTGGCTTAATCAGCAACAAACATAAGCAAATGATTACAGCCTTTTTTCAGCTTATTATTCAATCCGCGTTACATCCGATGCTGTAACAACAGAAGATAAAGGTATTTTTGGCATAAAAGTACTTTGACAATAAATTTTCCATTTTGCAAAAATTTCAACTTTTGAAAACCTCAAAAAAATTATCCGGCAATAAATTCTAGCGGTACGTTCCAAGTTTGCAAATTTGCAAAAAAATTCAGACCACTCAGACCTTTGCAAAAATATTTTTACACGTGTGACGTAAATCTTGATGTGCTGTTTCTTCAAGTTTAATATCGCACGAACTGAGCATTTGGTACATGTCAAAAAGTATATACAACATTCAAAACGTCTTAAGCTTACATCAGCTGGCTGGCGCTTCGAGCGTTTTTATATTATTGCGAATCTGCACTACTGTTACTAGTGCTAGTAAATATTCGCCAAGGTGGCATTTGTTATTGTTGTTGTTGTAGGAGGACAAGTGTATGGTTGATACAGATGAAGAACATATATACTTGCTATTGTTATAGCCGCAAGAAATAAATAGCATTCGCTTCAGGGGATAAATGTGATATAATAGCTCATATATTCCGTCCTAAAGCAAAGGGATGCGTGTCTGGCTTTGGCTTGTGTGTGTGTGTTTGAGATTGGCGAAAATGTAGGCCGCCGTATACACTACACAAGAGTCGTTTTACTTTCACTCTTGCTGCGCTTATGACTAAACCGCCTGCCTCATCGGCTATGGCTCGCTCATGTTATTGTGGGCGCTTCGAGTCCTGCTTCTGCTGAGCACATGGATTCGACATCTCGAAGCTCTGTAGTGCCATTTGAGCGTTGACAGTGGAAGCGAGTGTACCTCTCGTACTTCCAATTTTTCTACAGTTTGTATTGTCGTCTTGGTCGTCGTATCTAATTGTTGTTACTCCGTTCCTGTACCTGGGTCAATATAGGGACTTGGTGATTCTTGTGGTTGAACACCATTGCCTTGTCATTCTTGCGTTGGTGGTCGTGGACGACGTTTCTTTGTCGGTCCTTTGGATACTGAGTGTGTGTTTACACTTTTTTGAGAATCGCCGGTTCTACTATTTCCCTCATTTCGTCCTATCAAGGTGCCTTTTCGAAAATAACCAAAAGTGTTTGGATAATGGCTTGGATTGAATCCGGCTAACAGTTTTTGGTGTTAAAAAATTCTAGTGTCGAATTTCACTGTACGGAGGTGGATAACAATTAAGACCAGGTGTGAACGCGTTACATGGAGTGACGTAATACATTGCAGAAATAGCATCTGTCGATCTGTGCTACTTTTTGGATTGTGCAAAAATTTTGTACATGACTCTTTGTGCGTAGTAATACTGAGATTTGCTCGTGGTGCAAATCTATATATTTATTTGTGTGCCACTAAATTGATTGGAATCAATCGTGGAAAAGAGTCGCATTGTACCTGAACAAGAGAGATTATTATTTATACGTCGGTATAGAGAAAAAGGCAAAATGGAAATCCCAATGAGTCCTTTCAATCTAAGTCCGCAAATGAGCGGCCATCCTTCGACACCTCCGAATTTAGTGCATCATTCCGGTTCCAGTATGTGGAATGATCACCATCACATGTCTTCACATAATGGAGTTTCATCTCAGCATCATCACCACGGATTACTTACCACTGCCTCACATCACGGAATGCATGGACTTGAGCATGGATACACTATGTACAGTTCAGGTAAATAATTGGCAACGATTCGGGAATCGACAGGGAATATTTTGACTTGACAATTTGGTCAAAATGTTCAATTACAAAACAGACATTAGTGCAAAAATGATAGGCTTCAAAAATATAGATACAAACAAGCCCACATTTTTAGATAAGAGATTGCCAAAAAGTTGGCAAATTTGCAAACTGTTACTGTCTGCAGAGCTGAATTGAGGCGATCTGCAAACTTGTATACTTTTTGTTCTACATACGTACAATGATATGATAAAACTATGGAGGCGAATTTATCGCTACATTTTATAGACAACATAGATTCATTGAGGCAAATGGCAAATTAGCAAACTTATTTGGCGGAAACCAAATGAGGCCACTAGACAGTGAGATGATTTCATGTTTCTTTTCAAAACTATACTCTTGGGCTTAAGGATGGAGACGTTGAGTGAGAGATTTGTGCAACGAATCACAAAACCAGACAAGCGGAAAAACGTTATGTAACTTGGCTTTTGCTAGTGGCTGACTGCGCTTCAAAGCGTGAATTTCGCCGCTTCGATTATCATACAGATAGATTCTTACATGTAGTCCAATATTGTTTTACCTGTTCAAGTACCATCTCTTTTTGAGCTCAAAGGAAACGGCTCAAGGTCGTTTTAACATCTCAACGTGTAGCCTCAGGTTCGCCAATTGATGACTTTGCCAATACATCCGTCCGACTGACATGATCGGTTGAATGGGTTGCTGGCCACGGAAAGAATTTGTTCAACATGCTTCAATAGTTTGCAAGTAAAAAACTGCAAATCGCTGCAGGTTTTCGTTGCTGGAAGCATGTGTAGTTCATGGAATCAGAAGGTTGAATAGTTCGTCAGTAGTTGATTCCGTAATAAATGGGTCAATTGGTAGCTGAAACAAACTTTACCAGGTTTCAAGCTGGTTTGCGGATTCGGTTTGACATTTAGACTTTCATTCGACTTTAGTAGAGTATGCAATTTGGGGCTGTCTTGTAGTCCAAAAGTCCATGAAAATTCTTGGTAAACTGTAGGGTTTCAGTCAATTTTTTATGTCGGCAATCTAAGCTAATTCAACAACTTGAAATTTCAAAGTAGCTAATGATAAGGCCACGCCTTATATACTGTATAAGCTCCAAGCAAAATGGCTTGAAATGCAGAGAAAAAATTCTCTTTGGTTGTTTTCGCTGGAGAAAATTATCCTGGTCTTCATGTATAACTTTAATGGGATGAGCTGATGAATGTCGCAATTGGTGCGGAAGAATGGTGCTCAAATTTTCTCTTTTCAAGCCTCGAATATTTTTTTACCTCTGATCATATCTTGTTGAGGTTCCGGATAATCTGGAGGTGATTTCAACATTGAATTTTTAGATTTTGGTAGTCTAATCCAGTTGCAGTATATGCACAGTAAGGTAGATCAGGAAACACAAAAACAAATAGAAATTGTGGGTAATGAATGGAAATATTTCGAAAAACAAATATTACTGGAAGGATATAGAATTTTTTACATAAAAAAATAATGCCCAAAGAAGACTAGCAAATATAGAAGAATACTAAATTGCAACCATGTAACCAAAGGAAGTAATGCTGTGGCATTGGCATGATTTCCTTATTATTCGCATCGATTCCCTCTTCTTCCTCTCCATGAGGATAAAATATTCTAGCGGCCGATGCTTGGCTTAAGTTCCATGCTGAGCCTCGGTCGCATTAATTATAATCACATGCGTCCGAAATCAGTTAATTAATTAGGAAATTGGGTCAGTCTGAATCTATAATATGATGTTTGATAAGTGTTACACAACTAGAGTGATTAGATTCTTGCGAGCATCTAAAACATTGTATGATGCTATCTTATGCTATTATATTGGACAAAATTTTGGTCACTGCCAAAATCAATATATTGGACAGGTGTAAAGTTTATGTAAACGAAACCAATTTCGGGTAGTTTTGGCAATTTCCAATATTTACTTTTGTACGATGGCTCTAATCTGTTGACAAAATAGCTTCAATTCAGGATGGTGAAACTAAAATATATTCTTCCTTCTAACTTGCAGCAAGCCAAGGAAACGCGACTCCTTCAGGCCTGGAATACAGTTCAGGAATGAACGGAGACATGCAGCCAGATACCAAGGAAGGGATCGAAGAGCTGTGTCCAGTTTGTGGTGATAAAGTGTCCGGATACCACTATGGTCTCTTAACGTGTGAGTCATGCAAGGGTTTCTTTAAGCGAACCGTCCAGAACAAGAAGGTTTATACGTGTGTCGCGGAGCGCAACTGTCACATTGACAAGACGCAGCGGAAAAGATGTCCCTACTGCAGGTTCCAAAAGTGTCTCGAAGTCGGAATGAAGCTTGAAGGTAAGACAATAATATTTGATTCAGTTTTTACTCTAATTTGACCCCAGGCTCTTTCAAAAATTTACGCAAACTAATTTCAGTATTTCAAATTGCAAAAATGAGTCTTCTTTGTCTGCGTCCACTCCCAGTCAGGTTGAGTCAGTATTTGATGAAAAGATATTTCGCAATTTTCGACAGTGAGAGAGAAAGACAGACAGTGTAAATTTTCGCACTTTTATTCATAGCTCGCAGTTAGACTTGAAATAGACTTTAAATTGGTATCACCGAAAGGATTGTTATCTCTGCGAGATGACGCTGATTGTACAAGAATACATCTTTTGTTCATCACGAGACTTTTGGTCTTGGTCATAAAATTCGCAACTTGCTGTAATGATGTACGAGCTCTCAAATTTTTGCCATTGTGTATTGTAGGAGGAGGCGAAGGGTTGTTGTGAACGTTTTGATATGGTGAAGGTAGGCGGTTGTGAAGCGTCTTTGTTCGCTAGTGGCGGCAACAGCGTTAGTGTTAGCAGCAGCGCCACATAGATATACATTCACTTTCAAACAAAAACGTTCGAGTCGATGTGGCAATGTTGAACAACGCAATCCGCGTTGGTAGTGGCCTGTTTTTGCCTCACAATGCTAGGGTCAGGTAGAGCAAGGTTTTGCAAGGGCTTCTTATGCGTGCGTAAGGCATGCGAGCCATTGTTGCCTTATACAAAATATGTAATGTTGTTATCCTACGCAACAATCACATTTGATCTTGATTATCTTTTCTCGCGCCGCGCTTACGTAACAGACATTGAGATAGCCAGCGGCGGCTGGGCGCGAAGCGCCCAGCGCCATTGGGCTTTTCAAATTATAATGTCTGTGGTCTTGTACAGGGCTGTCGTCACGATTAAGGCGGGAGTTTTGAGTCTGAAATCGAAAGTTGTTTCGTTAAGCTAAAATGGTTGTGAGTGTATATCATGTCACGTCTGCAAACGCCAAGCGTTTATAGATTTCTAGAGCGGAGCCGCTCTAGAATAGAATGAGTCAGGCATTGTATATGTTTTTGAACGCTGTTTTTAGGGTTGTGTGAGCGGGAATATTGATGAATTGCTGGTTGGATGAATTGAATGCTGCCTGACATACATTTACTTGTTACGTTGTGTACACCGTAGACAAACTTGAGATGAACATTTACAGCGAATAGATGAGCAATATTTATAGTGCGAAAATCCCAAGTTTGCTCGTGGAGTAATTTTTACTACAACTACAAGATGAGCAAATTGTTTGTATAAAAAATCACCATTTCGCAATCGTGCGAAACTGAAAGGTGAAACCCTTGCCGGCCTGACTGCGTGGTATACGGCTGAAATAATTTTGCGAATTTTCGCCAATTTAGTTTAGTATTTAAAGGATTCATCGAGCTATCTGTCGATTGATTAGGTACAAACTGGGTTACTTCTCTCGTATTAAGAGATTCAATAGGCCAGTTGAGGCTGACAGCTGACAAAAAGATAAGGACATGACCAAGAAGATGCTGTGCGCTCTAGTTTCTAGTTTTGGCCTATTCATTTCATTAATAATTTTTCAAGCTATAGGACACTTGACACTACAACACGAGATTGCACTAGTTCAAATGCACTTGTAGCTTCTCATATGATTGTCGTTTATAAAAGTTGGTGCTGCTGCATTCTGAAAAGGCGAATGAACCAAGGGAGTAAATTGGATAAATTAATGGCGTTCAAGTTTCAAAGCGCTTTTGCAGCGCTGCATGCCCTGCTAAAGTAATATTTTTGGGTCTTGTTCTTCTGTATGTGTTTGACGATGACGTAAAAATTTCATGAAGATAAAATTCATTCCATGTTTGTTTATCCGTGACAGTGTTCCTGTCATCCCACATCTCATATGAAAACATGACAGCGCATTAGAAGCGTTTGAAAGTGCAGTCAGCCGAGGAGAACCAAACTGAGTGACGGACTTGAAAAGATAACTTGGAGTGGGAGAGTTTCATCAGCTTCATGTGTGTAATGGAAGACCTATTGCATAAAAAATGTAAATATACATACGGATTGCTTGGACACTGCGCTGCAAGCATTTCAAGTCGTCATCAAGACGATAGGGACAATATAATTTTATTTATAGAAGCTTCTGAAAAAAACCAGGAAAGTTGTTGGCGATATGTTGTTTTGTCAACTATGGGAACTGTCTGGTAGATGCCTGGAAGCGTATTTGAAATAATACTCGACCCACCTTGACATTATGTCGTTTACAAAATAGAAGCAAAATTCCATCACGTTTAATTCACGCTTCACCGATTCCCGACCTTCCCAAACATGTTGGCTAATTTTGAATTTCTGATCAAGGCGTTTCTCAAGAAAATTGCCAACGGAAACATTCGTTGCTAAAACACGTGTTCATTGCAGATTTTTGCGTTTCACCTCATCTTGGGTCGGAATAAGCCAAAATTAGAAATCTGAAAGGAAAAACAATAGCTATTTTGCTGGCAGTTCAATTGAACAGCGGCTTTATTTGATTGTATACCTCGGAATTTCATTCGGGAGAATTTCAATGTATATAAAAATACTCGGAAACTCAGCATGATGAATTCACTTCAAGAAACAAGGTCGCTGGAGGAAACCCATTTATTTGTTGATTCCAAAGATTGAAACCAAACAGATTTTTCTTTCTTTTCTTCCTCATCCGGGAATAACAAATGCATATAAACAAACACTGAATTTGTAATCAAGTAAATGTTGTTCCTTAAGATTATTTTCCTCCTGAAAATTCCCAAAATCTATTCAGTTCCTTGATACGCCGTGTGTACATAAGTTTATGATATCTGCTGTCCCTTATCTTGTGTAAATTTTCTCTCGTTGCGAAGCCTTGACAAGGACGTGTAGGCGGTCTGCTGGATGGATGACGACAGAATCAATTAGATCTTGATCGGAATATACTTACCCAAAATACATCTTCAATGTATACATGTACCAGAAAACCCAATGTGGGAATCCATAATGAGATTGTAATTCGAACCGAGACAGAATTGCATTCGGATGGGAAGGTACAAACATGTAGTTTGAAACCCGATCCGATTTTGGTTTCGTCACATTTCATTTTGAAACCGTCTCAAGTTTTTCATTAGACGCTGCCCTATTTTAGAATATTTCTTAGAGCCATCTTTAGATTTGTCATCTCAGACTAATCGTACTATACAAATTTTGGCTTCAGCTTCACTAACTTGAAATATCCCACATTCATTAATTGAAAAATTTGCAACTCATCCTGAAGCTCTATGGCAAAAACGCTAAAACGCCTTCCATCAACATCACGATTGTTGAATAAAAATGCATGTACACATTTGAACGTTAAGCCGTGTCATTTCAGTCATTTGTATGCATACACGAAACATGATATAAGATTCCCATAATTTTCTTCTCACCATCGGCTTCTATACTCGATCATAATCTTTTAGTCTTCGTCAACCTTACCTACCTCAGTCTCTTTGGACTTGAGTAACTAATTCTCACCTGTGCAGCTTTGAACACATCCACAGCCTCTTTTCACGTTTCTTCTCATTCGCGAATCTCTCCAGTTTATATCTTACGAGAGTGACAAGAGCCGCAACTACAAATCTTTACGAAATTGCATGCAATATACCTTGGAGAGAGCAAATTATTCTTCTTCTTGACTGCTCTCCAACAAAGCTTGCTGATGATGAATTGCACAAGCTTTAGTCAACAGCTAGTTAAAGTACGGCTAAATACGCTACGATAGACACTGAGAGGTGACTTTGAAAAATTCATATATACGCCGCAGAAGAAGCTGCAAATTTTTACCTTCATTTCTTCTTTGCCTTTCAGTTTTTATTTCTACTGCTTGCTACTAAAGCTTGCTAAGTTTTAAAAATGGCAAATTATTCTGGTACTTACAGTACACTTACAACCGGATTTAGCAACACCTCTCTTTCTCTCTCTCTTTTTGAATCTCGTCATTATTATGTACACACCATGTACAGGTCTTACGCATATTCCCATTGCGTAACAAGCTATTAAGTAACCAAATTGCCTGTCCCTCACAGGTATATACCAGTTTTGTATTATTGGCAATCACTCACAGTCACAGTCACTCGCCATTTGTAAGGGCTGTACTGATGCGGTCCCTTAAGCGTTAAGGCCCTTAAACCTTAGTGTGGGCGGAGGAGGTGAAGGGGTTTGTTGTGAACTGTCTCTAAGAAATTCATTGCAAAGGTCTGCGTAGAGCTGTATAATGTAATAATAAATGGTTTGTTCTACCTTGAATGGTAGTTTGAAAGTGAATGTGGCAATGGCTTACTTTAACAAAATTCTCTCGACATTTACTTTTTGCCTAATGCACTTGTAAGCTGGTTTGGCAGAGTTTCTTTGTCAAGTGCTTGCTGTGCGCAAACCTTATAAAGATGGCTATGATGCAACGACAAGATTCGCTCGCCGTCGTTCTACTTACCAAGCCAAGTGTGCATAACAAGAGATTGTCTGCGAATCAACTCAGTCTCACCTTTGCTCATTGCATAATATTTGCGAAAATGGCAACAAGCGTTTATACACGCTTGCTATATGCTAAAGAATAGCAAGAAACGTCGGCTGACAGAAGAAACAGAACGTCAAAAACTGGGCCCGCCAAACTTTACTAATGTCTGGAACCGTGTCAAGTTCTAATATAGAACACAGAAAACATGTAAACATTGGGGTTAGTGGAACAGAGCACGTGGTTTTTGGAATGCCCAATATACAGCCGAGAAAACCCGGGTACGAAGAAAAACAAGGAGCCGCAAGAAGAGGTAGGTCAGGAAGAGAGGAGCAAAGAAAGCAAACGGGGAAAAAGCACAGCTGACATGCTCCGAAAAGCGGGCTTTTGGCTCCTGGTTTTGGGCAGCGAGTTTGGTCGGTGGTACAAAAAGTGGGAGAGTTTACTTTGCGTGTTGAAAAATAGTATTGCGAATTTTGGCAGGCTTGCCTGCCACTGCTGCCACCATTTACGCTTGGAGTACAAAAGAAGAATATATAAAGGCGGGAATCTGTGTCATGGTCGAAGGTGTGTATATTATGATGGTACACAGAGAAACGATGCGAGATGTGGGCTCTTATTGTAATGTGGGAATGGCAAACATTTGAGTCAAGAGACAAAGAGGTGGAGATGGCGCTTATGGCAGATGGAAAGGAAATTTTGTTGGTTATATTCTAGGCGTGTATATACCTGAGAAGAAGAATAAGAAAAGGCGCTGATGAGGATGATAATGAAGAATTACATAAGAGGAAAAGGCAAATTAGGAATCCTGAATAGCCATTTAGAAGAGTGAAGAGCTTTGAACGAGGGATGAATTCGCAAATTTTCAATTGCGAAAAATAAACGTCGATTCTATCACGGACCATTTTAGACTCCAAGAGTATTTTATCCTAAAGCGTATCTAAAAAAAGAGCCTGGGAATATTTTGAACAAAATGTATAGGATTCAACAGAACTGAATAATCTAATGCAAAATTTTAATTCCAGCTGTCCGAGCCGACAGAATGCGTGGCGGACGTAACAAATTCGGCCCAATGTACAAACGAGACCGGGCACGAAAATTGCAGCTCATGCGCCAGCGCCAAATTGCGACTGGCGGTTCCGGACGAGGAATCAACCTCATGTCCGACCCGCTGTCCTACAGTTCCAGCAACTCGCCGTACATCACCGGACCTGGTGTCACCATCAAGCAGGAAATTCAAATACCTCAGGTGAATCCAAATCTTTGTTGCCAAATATATTTATTTATAATTTGCCGAATAGTCGACTGGTGGTGAACGGTAGAACTAACACTTGTGACATTTGCAGGTATCCTCACTCACATCATCTCCAGACTCCTCCCCATCGCCACTCGCCAACCTCGGAATGGTCAATGGTGGAATTAACTTGTCAGACCCGAAGCTGTGGGCGACTTCGTCAACGTCGCCGAATTCGCCTTCCTCCAAAGGCTTTGCGTATGATCCAAATGCCAACAATAATGCTTCCCATGTAAGTTTACCTCTTAATCAAATAAAAATTAAATATCCAGAGCTACAGGATACTAATAGCAATTAAATTACAGAACCACCAAGCCGTCACCGTCCTCGACGGTCCTTCAAACAACAATAACAACAACACTCCGAAAATGCCGGGCTTGATCCGTGATCTCCTCACGTCCATCGACGACAAGGAATGGCAGAGTTCACTCTACAATTTGCTCCAGAACCAAACGTACAACCAATGCGAAGTCGACCTCTTTGAACTTCTCTGCAAGGTCCTCGACAATCACCTATTTGCCCAGGTTGATTGGGCGCGGAATTCCGTCTTTTTCAAAGATCTTAAGGTAAGTGCAAGTCGTCTTCATTTTACTCTTATCGCCGCCACAATATCCGTGTGTATGTTCATCAAAATTGGCCACATGCAATTACTTGCCAAAAGTATGCCATAGGCACGCCAGAGGCACGCACTAAATTTAGCAAGTCCACCTGATTCCACCAGCATTATATTATTATCGGTCTAATGATATTATTATCCGAGAAATAGCAGACCTTGATCTCGAAACCGATTTCATTCATACAAGTCTATCGGAATGGCCCAGTTTCCTTACTACTTATACTTTGCCCGTTTATTATACCGTCGTCAAATATAGCTTATATATCAAAGTAACTTTATGCCGCCCGCAAAACCCCACTATATAGCTTTTTAGCGGTTACAAGAAAATCAGGCCGATTCCCACCAATTCCGTCTAGTGTTTCAAGCCAAAAGCTAGCACGAAAACTATTAGTTACTCACATGCCGTCTTCTAGGCTACAAGAGCTACGCCGTTATTCATGATGAAAAAGTTGGTATACGAACAAGCTATTAATCTATCCACCGCCATAAGTTTCCATATGTCTAATGGTGTCAGGCACGATAGAGAATATGTGTGTGCTCTATAGCTTTTCTATATTCTATTATAGCAGAATACTTTACCATGCTTCAACGCTGACCTATTTACTTGCTGCAGGCAAACCAGCAAGCTCGCTTCTAGCGGCAGCAATAGCGCTATATTCTGCAACATTCTCTGACCAAGTTTCTGTATAAATTGTATAGTTTTGCCGATCTGGCGAACACACTTGATCGCCGACTCTTCTCTCCATTTAATCAAATTGTTCAAAGTCGATTCTCAACTTCATAGGAAACCTAACCTAGCCAAAAATTCGCAAAATTTCCAACCGCTCTGAGACCTTTAAAAACAAAAACGTTCAAAGTCAATTTTCAACTTCATAGGAACCTTGCCAGAAATTCGCAAAATTTCCAACCGCTCTGAGACCTTCAAAAACAAAAACTAGACACTTAAATGCATCTGACAGCCGGCGGTAAACCCCAGAAACTTTTGTCCAACTATCGATCATCAATCTGACTTAAGCTCCCGCCGTCAACCAACCAATTCACATTGAATCAGCGACGCCCTGTTAACTTCCAGCCTGGAATATTGGCAAAAGACAGGAACGATGCACATAATAAATTGAATTACGCTGCACCAGCAGCACTACCTCTTGAATCTACTAATCTCACCAGAAAAGAGCCTTGCAACTTGATACGATCAAAGTGAAAACACACAGACAAAGACCACATCCAAGTAAAGTCTGTAGAGAAGCTGTCATGCAAGTTGCAGTCGAAATTGTAGACTTCGCTCCCCGAACCGAAACCCACTCGGAAAGTAGGCCAAGTTCCGATGCCAGCCCGTCAAACTGTCAGAGCTTTCCTTTTCTAATGGGTGCATGGCATGCATGCTGACATGTGTGATTCTTACTGAAAAAATGTCTATTTTACTATCTGCTACAACTATGGCGCTTCTTCTAGCCTCCAGAAAGTTGTAAAAACTTTTCTAGTTTCCTGAATCGCTCTTCCGGAACGTAATCCTGATTTTAACTTTTTACTAGCTCCGCCGTTGCCGCCATATCATCTTCATCTTTACAAAGTATATTTTAGATTGATATGGTTCTTGAAATTTGCCAAAATTTTCGCAAACTCTCTCATAAAGTCATAACTAACTGCTCAATCAGGCCAAGGGTTTGCATTCGAGGACCCCAAGGGTTTAGGCCACATTACTTGAATCTAAAGCATAAAACCGTATATAGTGGTTCTATTACAGCCGAACGTAATGACCGCTGTTAACATAATGGCGCATAAAACCCTGGAATATATATTCGTTGGCCAATCTCTCACAACTGCTCTGCTAGGCTAATAGACATTGAGCGTTAGCGAATATTTTTTTACTCGATGACTCTTTGTCCTACCAACTTGATGGATGAGACCAAAAGAGCGGATGTCCATGTTAAACAAAAGCTGTGTGTAGTAGTTATGCGTGTCAAACGAGGAGATGACAAAATGACAATGATGGGCAAATAGTGCGTGAAAATTCGCCACAGAGTGTCTACTTTACTGCCTATATTCCATAATACACAATTTAAATCAGGGTTAAACATACACAACGCCATCATCAAGTATCATCATCACTTTCACTTTTTTCTACCAACCATATGCTACATAATATTCCTTGTCAACATTTTATGTAAGCGAAATATATTGTCTGTTATACTGTAGCCTTCTATTTCATAGTCACGTTTTTAAACCGTCGTCAAATCGAGAGCATCAACAAGCCTTTCTGTTACAACGAAAGAACCATCGAGTAAACCGAGCTCGATGGGGCTACTAAACTGCTTTATACAACTTGTCCCTGCAAAAGCTATTAGTAGTTTGTAGGAGCATTAAAATCCTCAACTTTATTCACTTGCTGGTGAATATAAATTATATTACTTACATTTGAACGTCTGCAACTTGTTGTGATGCAACTCAAAGGGTTGAGGGAGCAGGTACTTAGGCTCACAGGCTTAAAAGGCAACGTCATATAACATCTGTATAACCTTGAGAAACGAAAGTTGGCTATTTTTGGACATTTGAAAATAATCGTCTCTTTCTTTGGTATTGTCGTCTGTAGACGCTTTTAAATGTGGTAAAGGGCGGAGAAGGAGGACTTGAAGTTGTCAAGGGACATTTGAGCCCCTTGCATCAACATCCAAAATAGGCTTTGCAAGTCAGTTTGTCATTGTCAAGAGTATATAGCTTGTTATTCGAGCTGTAAAAGAGCTTTAGAAGATGCTTCATCATGAAGCTTCTATTTGTTAAGTCTCAAGTTTCTGTCTGTCTGATGATGAGGACTGGGAAAGCTTGAAACTTTTTAATTTCGCTCTACTAATGAATTTGAACAAAAGGCTATTTGATACAAGCAGGTGAAATGGAAGAAAAAATTACTTTTTTATTACAAGAGAGGGAAAATCTCATGGAGAAAAGGCGATTGCCTTGCCCATGCCTTCTTGTTGCTTGGAACCTGAGGCAGAAGTGGGTCAGTAGGTCTTTGATGTTGTCGGCGGCTTGCCTGTGCATTACAACGTGTGTCTTCTGTCTGTCTGGCATACAAGCCGGCGATGCTCTTTTGGAAAAAGCTAATAAAGTAGTAGATTCCACTCTTGTAGTAAACCTAGAGTTCTATTGAAAGCTTTCAAAAGTTGTAAAGTATCCAGATTCGGCTGGTGTAAGCAAGAAAAAGTAGTAAAATGTTTTGTCTTTCCTAAAACTACTTTTCCAAAGAAACTTCTTTTCAAAAGCTCTAAGTTAATTAAAATCGCTCAAAGTGCAAGAGGCTTATAGAAGGGATTATGAAACACTTGTAAATGATATGAATTTGCAAAGCTAACGACTGATCGTTAGTCAACAATAGAAAAGTTTATTCAAACGATATTGCCGCCAATTTTCCATTTGTACCTCTGCTAACGATGCAAGACTTGTTAGTTCTGCTCGGTGTGGAGTAGAGCCTGAGAAAATGCGTAAATGTATGTTAAAATGCCGCCACCCACGTACAGGTAATAGGTTAATTTAAGTGAGAAGAGAGAATCAAATTTACATTACGAGGCGCCTTAAATAGAGAGAGACACTTTGGAAAATGGTTGTAATGGTGTGTGAGAAATTTGCGTAACGTTACGCAACTCGCTTGAGGGCGCGCGCAGCGCGCGCTCTCACTATTGGCAACAACCATGTTGTGACATGTGTATTAACATGTACGTGTGCGTTCAAATAAAATATATCGTTATTCAAATAAGCGATTGCTTAAACCAGCCTTAAGTCTTGGTGGCGAACATAAAGATCGAGTCAGGTGTTTATCCTAAGCATTGAAAACGTCAAGGCAAATATTGCCGGTAAAATTTAAAATTACGTAATGTTTGTAATTTCACTTTTGAACGAACCATAGTAGCTTTGGTTTTGAGATCTTTTAGAAGCTGCAGCGCCACCTGTATCAAAATCAGTGCCGAAAGTTACAGCCGCAACTGTAAAAACATATGTGGCAGAATGCATTTTGCAATTAGAAAACTGTTACAAGGTCATTTTTGCTTTCAATATGGAAAAATGTTTGTGGCGTTCAGATCCACTACTTATGGCAATACACATTATATATTCGCTCTTATATTATCCTGACTGCCTTATGAAAAGAATGATAACGATGTGCGAAGGTAACCTCCAACAAGTATGATTTACAAGCATTTAACACGAAAGCAAGAGTCGAACAAATTTTGATTGAATAATATGAGATGATGATTGGCAGACAAATCAACTAGTAACGTTTCAAAGGCTCGCTATCAGGCTAATGTGGAGTTAATGACATCAAAATATATTGAACACAAAGTGAGCATAGTATCTGGTGATAAAAACCGGAATTCTTTGATGCAAGGAGATCAAGCAAAACGAGACTATAATTGCATACGTTTTGCTGAAGCAAGTTGCGGCTGCTGCACGTGGAAACAAATGTGTCATAAACTAGCAAAAATGTTGGCAGAAGACGAAAGATCAAGTTTTCGATCTTGACACACGAACGAGGACCTTTTTTAAAGTTATTCCTCCTTCAATGCAGTTTGCAATCAATATTTTTGATATCACTCACAACTTGAAGGCTTTCATGGCCAAGAAGACCAAAAAAGGTTTCATGGAGAAGGATGGAAGCAGTTGCTGTTTTTTCTTAGTAAAAGAGCTTGTGAAAAATTTTGTGCTAGTATTTTTAGTACTTTGTAGTCTTGGAAACGAAAGATTTGCGTGAGTAAAAATGATGCCATTTTTTAAAGCTTGGACACGTGGAGAAGCAGACTTGCTTTAAATTTCTAAAGATTGTTGTAGTAACAAAAAATCTTACTGAAGAAGCAAACGAAGCTTGGCTAAGCCCATTCTTCTCGGTTCATTAAAGCTCGTCCAGGAACTGTTGTTGTGGCTACAGCAATAGAAGCTCTTTTGCTTTGGTCTACTTCCCAGGTCTTTGTTTACCAAAAATGTAACATGTGCCATCAAGACATAAGATTGGTTCAGGCAGAGAAAGGACGATTCGAGATGAGAAGAGAGAAATTGCTAAAATTACGTAAAGTCCATGTGTATTCGTTTATACAAGGGACCAAAGGAACGGAAACAAAAAAATGTTCTGTAAATACTTCTTTAATTGGGAGATAAAAATTGGTCAAAAGGCTAGTCGCAAATATAAAAAGTTTGGCAATTAAGCAGTGTTTTGGTCACCATCAAAGATTTGCTCTGAAAAGTGGCAAGTTGTTTGTAGCTCTTCATAAAGTTTGGCTTTGGCACGCCACAACAAAAATTATTAAATTAATTACAGTAATTTAATAAGGCTTCAGTCGCTGCTAAAATTAAAGGTACACAGCTTTTGCGGTTTCTTGCCTGAACATGGTGAACATTAATTAATTGAATCACAACTGTAGTCTGTGATGCAATAACAATTAACGAGGTGCGTCGTCGTGACTATTATTAGCTTTCGCTTCAGTAAATGTGCGAATACAATAGGACTATTTCAAGAGTGTGCGTGAGAAGCGTGAGAGATAAATTAATTACTATTATCAAATTACTTGACAAAATTATTTAGCAACTTGAAGGAACCTCAAGCAAGGATTTAATTTAAACGCAAATTCTGGCTTAACGCAATACAACAAAATGGAACGCACAAAGCCGGCAATAATAATATCCCAAACTCATTTTGTTATAGCCCCGAGCGTTGCAAAATTGCTGCCTGCGGGCATCCATATATATAGCTACTATATTTGCACAGGGCCTAAATACACACAGGTGTCAGATGAAGATTCGCAAAGCCTCATACAGGCTACAAGTCAACTACGCAGTTTTTGCGAATTCCCAGCCCTACTCGTTAAAAGCTCTCAAACATATTAGCCATATTGCAAAAGCCCATTCATAAACCGTTCGTGTCGTCGTAAAAATTACGCCGTAATATTCCACAAAAACACTTATGTAATGAATGGCCCCAAAGTTATTCGCGGATAAGTCCTTTGTTTTTACCCGCCAGCCTATACTTGACAGGGTATATACTGGCATCAAGTTCACAGATTGGCGGTAAATGGCGCAACAAAAAATATCTATCTCGAGTTCATCTTGTTTTTGTTTACATCTGCTTGCTTTACCTTGTGCCCAAACAAGTTTTGACACCAGCTCTTCTACATCTATAACTGTCCAAAAGTTACATACTTTTTCCACTGTCAAGTTTGAATTGACAAATTTTGGAACGATATATCTCAAGGGGCATGTGTAAAAATGCATGTGAGTTCTGACCACCTCAAGGATGCTTCTATCAAATAATTGTCAAAGTCGGAAAAGTACTTGCTCTGCGTCTAAATCTGCAGTAAAAGTTTTAGCGGATATTTGACAGAGGAAATTCTTGTTATCGATAGGTAATACGCATTCCTCGAAACATGAATAAGGCATGAAAAAGATAGGTGACATGCACATGTTGTATAATTTGTTGTATAAAGATTGAGTCAGTTGAGTCAGCCGAGCTCTTGACTGACATGGGCTATAAAAACATGGGCTGAAATTGGCAAAAGGAGATTAGCACGTTAAAGAGATTAGAATCGTGTGTAGGAGCGCATATAAGCAGCCAAGATGAAGTAATTGCGTATGTTATTGACCCAATTCACCGCGAGAGGGAAAAGGTGTCAAGGTAAAACTCAAAGAGTCGATTTAGAAAGAAAGGGAACGTGTTTTGTCGTCGTGCCGTGACACGCCATGTTGGTTCGAACGTTGTAATAATGATATAAATACATAATGCACAATACAAGTGAGAGTGAAAAAAATAGACGTGGGGAATATAATGGCAAATTGGCAAAGGCACTTCAAAGCCTGAAGCTTGGAGAGCGCACATTGTGGCCCCTTTAATTACTTTTGCTTTTTTTCCAAAGCTAATCAGAGATGGCGTTGATGCTGAAATTTTGCGATCAATTTTTGATCTGTAATTAAAAATCTCATGTTCCACAAAATCACCTGTGGATTCCGCCACCGGACATGAGAAAAACATTTTGGACCATTTGCACCAAGTGCTGTGGGAATTGGTTGCTTCTTTGTCCAGCTCCAGCTGAGAGTACGTATTTATTTACACAAACCTGAAGAATTGTAACCTTGGGTAGATAATCGGTCGTGTGGGAGTTTAAAAATACATTGGAAATCATCTTCAAGTAATCGCCGATAAGTTTCATTGGAATATACGGCTTGGTCAAAGACGAAAAGGTTCTCAGAGAAGGAGGTGGAGTAAAATTTACGCGTATAAATTAGAACGAGTCATATAATGCTACAAGGGTCCGAGAATACAGAAAGATTTCACTTTCCATTTCACAAGCCCAGCACCGCAAATAGGTTTGTTTTTGTCGATTCTCAGGTAAAGGATGGATAAATGAGCTGGAGTTGAGGCAATTTAACTATTCATCTGATTGCGTACTCTTTGAAAGGCAAACGAATCTTGCTTGTTTGAAGAATGAAAAGGAAAAGGGCTTGAAAAATAACCCAAGGTCACGAGAAAGACACTGATTTAGGTTCCAGATTATGGTGGTCGGAACGACGACGACATGGAACCTGTGTAAATTTTATGCTGATGTCTAATACAAAAATGAAGCGTGAAATAGCCTCCGTAAGATTGTGAGGCAGCTAGCAAAAGGGCTGTAAATTCATATGGAAAGGGTCGTAAATTGTTTGCCGTGGCATGTGATTCTTGGTCAACATTTGGATTCAGTCCATAGCACTATGAACATGAGAAGTTCGGATGATACAAGGTCAAGAAAAAAATATTTACAAGCCTAAAAATAAAGGTTAAGGGTAATCTTGAGTAAGAATTTGAAATACAACAATCGAAATCCCTCTGAAATTTATGCAAGAAACAACACACGGATATTTGAGATTGTGTGGAACTTGAGAATCAATTTTTAAATGGGCCCGTATTAACTTGAGTCTCTTTAATTTACAGCAAGTGGACGACCAAATGAAGCTGCTGCAGCACTCATGGTCCGACATGCTCGTCCTGGACCACATTCACCACCGGATGCACAACAACCTGCCCGATGACGCACCTCTGCCCAATGGCCAGAAATTTGATCTTTTGGCACTGGCTCTTTTGGGCATTCCAAACTCGCTCGAAAAGTTCCAGGACATTACCATGAAGCTCCAAGAAATCAAGTTTGACCAGGCGGATTACATCTGTCTCAAGTTTTTGCTTCTTCTTAACCCAGGTTCTTATTGCTGAAAATTTTTAAAAATACCATCTGTACATAAATTTCAACCAAAATTAATTCCAACAAACTCTCTTGTATTTTTCCCACTCTTAGACGTCAGAGGACTCCAGAGCAGGAAACACGTCCAGGACACTCATGAAATGGTCCAGCAGTCTCTACTCACTTACTGCATAAACTGCTATCCTCAAGTTACAGTAAGTACAAATAATTTTGAACTATCTTATTTTTAAAAATTTGTTTTCGTATCAGTACCTAAATTGTGTATTATTGCAGGAAAAATTCACCAAACTCTTGCACGTCCTCCCGGACATTCGACAGGTGGCTTCGCGCGGCGAAGAGTTCCTCTACTTCAAACACATTAATGGCGGAGCGCCGACGCAGACGCTTCTCATGGAAATGCTCCACGCTAAGCGGAAATGAGCGCTTTCCCTAGCAACAATTTTACTTACGCAAAAATACTTGCCCTCACTATAATTCTACTTGGCATCTGTAAAAAACCACGCCGACAACAACATGTCCAGTGCTGCGTCGTCAGTCGTCTTCTTCTAGTGTTCAAGTCTCATCGTGGGATATACCGTCATCAAGAAACGTCCAGCAGACTACTACTACTCCTACTACTAGAAAAAAAGTACTAAAATTGCAACAACAACAACAACATTGTCCCTTTATCATCACCGTCTTGAGTAGTAGTACACTACACCGCAGCGTCATCTACTTGAGTAAATGTTTCTAGTATTTTCAGTCATAGTTACTCATAGTTACAGGCAGGTTGTAGATTGGATCTCAACGTTAGATCCAAAAAAAGTATGTACTATTACATGCAGTAGTCTCATATTCTCACAGTAGTATCGATTTAATTTAGAGGCCTTTTAAGGTCCCCACGGGGAGGATGGTAGGGGTTGAATCTTGAATTAGTAATAGTACTAATGATCGTTGATGATAGTACTTTTGATGATAATTTATTTTGTTAGTTTTTCCATAATTACCTCCTAGATAAAACGTTTTAAAATGCTCGGGTAGCATTTATATCGAGTTGAGGGCAAATTGTTGTGATGGATGAGCTACTACTGCTGCTGCTGCTAATACTATCGCTATTGCTATAGTAGGACTATACTGGTTGTTAGTTTGGACGATAGTCAAAATGATTGCGAATTTTTCAGAAATATCACACATGTACCTATTCACAATTATACACAAGTTGATGATTGGTAGCGAGAGAGAGAGATCATAGGTCAATTTTGTTAGAACAGTAGAGAGAGACTATGAGGCAGGGAAAATGTGTAAATTTATAGAAAAGTTATATCTATTAATAGCAGAAAAGAGCATATATATATATTAATTTCATTTCGAATGCTGAATGAAAATCTATTTTTCTATGTGTACACAACAGAGAATATATGCAAGAGCCACGAGCCGTTTATATTGTCATAAAAGAATTAGGGTCGTGCAACGTTACAAGTTTTTGTTGATAGGCTCCAAAGCCAATTTGTGATGGTGATTTAATTTGAATGTGGTGGTGCAAATGTGTGTAAAAGCCCTGTAAAAGGTTCCAATCAGTGAAGAATTCAAAATTATTTCTTGGTCTTGTAAAAGCTACATTGCTTCCAAAACAACAAATCGTAGAACGAATTGAGAAAAAACTGTAAGCCGTCCGCAAATTTTTAGCACAATTTTAGTAGAGCAACTCGCTTTAAAATTCTGTCAAAATTATCTCAATTTACGGGCTGGAATTCGTATACTGTGTATGGGTGCGTAAAAATATTGTTTATTGTTGTAAATACACGCAGGCGAGTGGGTTTCAATAGCTAATAAGAAACTTACAAGTTAAGTTGTATAAGTTAACGCTTTATTTAAAGCTGGGAGAGAACTCATAGTTGAAAAGCCTGCGGACTGAAGGAACGTCAAAAATATTTGTAACGTTATCCTTGTCATGTCCAACGGTAAGCACATTTAATGGATAAGTTTTGAACGTTTTTCAACGTTCTCGTATCAGTGTAACACGTGAATCTATTGTTAAGTAGTCGGTTAAGGTTGTACATATTTTACGAGGCGCACTTTATTAATAGCACACAGAGAAAATATATCTATGGCACTTTAATGTATTAGAGAAAGTTATATATGAAATATATATGTAATCGACTAATGTTGAGAGGCTACCGTTATATAGAATAGTTTTTAATGGCGTGCCATTGCTGGATTATATTTGGTTTTCATATAAGGTACCGCCGACGAGGACTTTGGTTCTTGCGAGGGTGGAAGAGGAGTATAGAAATTTGATGATTGCGTGGTAATGTTCCTCAAAAGTAGAAATATTATTATATAATTGCTAAGGTAATTTTTGATTGATCCTTACTGTTGTCTTTGTGCTGTTTGATTGACGACGACGCTCGCCGCGTGTGATTGAGACCGATAGAAGACAATTATTTTTTTGAGTTGTGCTTAGAAACGTATATATGATGACATTCCATTTGTGATGCAAAAGTTGGTGGGTATGAGCTCAATTATATATTTTAATGCTGGATCTATTTGTCCGACCGGGTAACAACAGTGCTAGGAGAAGGGAAATGGCGGGAAATTATCGATGGCATTTTGCTTTTTCCCAAGGCCATTGTAGCAGCCTCCAGGAAGAATCTTATAAGATCAAGAAAGGAAAGCACATTCACACAAAGTCAGGTTCAGGTTTCAAAATTTGAGCAAAGGACAATCAAAAGCGTCAAAAAGTTCCAGTCATTAGATTACTTATGTCAAGAGAAAAACACGTATGTAATGTATGTGAAAAATTAGTTTTTAGGAAAAATTGTGTTTGGGGCTTTGAATGTTGGTTTTGGCGCTATTATGTAATTGTGGTAGCGACGTTGTTTTACACACCCGCCGTCACTTTCGTAGAACGTTAGTTGTACATGTTACATGTTGTGATTGACGCGATATTCTAGATTTGTAGAAATTCTAGACTTGTGAGAAACAAAAGTACGTATGACCTGTATGAATGACATTCTAAAAAATCTAGTGCAGTTGTAGCAGTAATATCGTATCGGTTCGATAGTATAATTATTAATTACCACACTTGTGTAACTGGATTTACAACACATACAGTCTCGGAAAAGAATATTAAAATTTACGTTTTTCCGTATATTTTTGTTTCGTTTTGCTTTTGCTGCATGTAGAATGTGATCCTTGCTGAATTTGTTTTTGCACAATTTTTTTTGCGGGATTGCTGCACGATAATTAATTTTGTGGGAGAAAGTTGTATGTCTGAGTGAATGAGTGAGGGCTGATGAGGTTGTTGGTTGGTGGTGAAATATAATTTTAAGGTTCGGCTTAAAGTACTTTTGAAAAGTGCTAAAGTCTATTACAAAGTTAAGCTCTGGGAATCGCCACCGGAAATGGTGCTACAGAGTCACGCTTGTACCTGTTCTCGCTTCTTTGCTCGGCTGCTTCATCGATACCAGGTTCTGAGAACCTTCAAGTTGTTGCAACGGCAGAAGATACTTAAAATATATTCTAAGATAATTTAATCTGAGGTAGTTAATCTAGTAGTAGGAAAAAGCTTTAATTAGAGATTACGTGTGGGATGGTGTAGAATGTACGAGTTTACTGTGTAAACGGATAGTGTATATAGAAAAGGTATAATTGTGATTGATAGCGATTTTGTAGGTTAAATAGCAAGTAAGATTTTAAGTAATTTACTGTCATAAACCTGCAAGTTTTGCATTACAAGTTTAGTTTGTAAATGTATAGTGTGTGTAAATGATACAAATTACAAAAGTTTTAGTAAACATGAAATGAATTCACGAGTTGATTTGAAACCTTGAGAGCAAACTGTTGCTTTTTCATCAATATCAAAATTCAGCAAAACTGAGAGATATTTGACAATGTGTCAAACAGGCAGAATTTTAAAGAATTAGACAGTTCAATTTCGACAGTTAAAGCTAGGAAAGAAAAACACGTCACTCCAAAAATGTCACTGCTTTCACTCAAATAACTTTTAGGGCTGAAGGTGCTGCAGTATTTGTTACTTGAGGCATAATTATCCACAAAATACCTCAGCCTTTAATTTGCCCCATTTAAGCATCATTATAACCGACTTCATCAGCATAAAACACTGTTTTGAAATTTATTATGAACTTGATGCGAAAATATCGAGTAGCCAATTAATTTTAAGTCTGAAAGCTTGATGAAAAGATACATACGTCACTTCGGCTCCTGACATATATACGACAAGTACTCATACATAACGACAACCGTTTTTACACCAGCCAGTTAGTTTCGTCTAGACAGTGCTGCTTTTACTCCAAAAATACCACTCAAAATGGCTATTGAAACTCTCTTTCAAAAATTTAGCCCTCGAGAACAAAACACTACCGAATTAAATTCCGTTTCGTTCGAAACAGCAGTCAACTGGAATATTGCAATTCTACGCCATTTTTCCAAATACCTTGGCTTGCCTGTCACATACAAAAACAAAATTTTGTCTATTGAAACCAGACTTCAAAGGCGAATATTTTGGGCCAGTAGTCTTTTCGTTCTTTTTCTGCGCTCGATTTTCATGACTTGTGGGCTTGTTGTGTGCTCCACCGTTGAAAAATTCTGGAACCCAAGATTTCTTCCAGTTTACCTTTTGATAACTGTTAATGCAACGTTGGCATGGATCGCCGCTTGCTTGCTTCTCAATCGCCACATTGGAAACTTTGTATTAATTTGGAATTCTATCCTAAAGTACAAATCAACGGTCCAAGTTTCCAATCTGGAAGTGTACTTTCTGATTCTACTTCCCTCGTCGCTTTACGCTTTGTGGTGGGTAGTCAGCCTTTTCATGTCGCTGAATCCATCGGTGGTGATGATTCAGTTCCGATTCGGTGTGAGTTGGGCGCATGCTGAAGGATATTTGAACGACGGATTCAGCTACAAAGCAATGGCCATTCTGGCCACTGTAGCCGATTTTTGGTCTCTGTTCGTCGTCTCTTCTACGGTGTGTCTTGCGTTCCCAATGCACTTGATGTTTTTGGAAATTTGGACCCAGACAATGGAAGCTTTGATGTAAGGTGATTTGATCTTTAAAATATTCAAGAAAATCTGAACGAAAGGACCCTATTGCTTTTTAGATACAATAAGAAACCTGCATCGGAGATGACGGAAATTCAAGTTTGGAAACGACTTCAGGAACTGATGGTACTGCTTCGAGTCTTCAACGTTGGAAACGCCGCTATGATTTGCATTACAAAATTTGGCACCTTGTTTTTGGGTATAGCAGCTACGGCGGCTTTGCTATTGATGGATTTCCACGGCGATGTTGTTTTAATTTTTATCGTTGCTTATATAAGTTTGGCGTCATCGTTTCTGTATCCGGCTCTCTATTATCATGCTTATGCAGTTAGTCAAGGTCTTCAAAGGGCAAAATTGGAGCTTCAGATTGTCCAGCACTTGAGAACGGGTGATTTACTGTTTAAGCGAAGACTTGCATCGATTTCAACCAAAGGTGTTTGGGTTGGAAGTTTCCGGACTTTCGAACGTGAATCTGGACTAGTATTTTTTCATTTTATTGTCTATCAAGTCACTTCGATTGTGCTGACTTGGAAGTGACGGATGGAACAGTTCTTGGGATGATTCTCCAGTGAATTAACAATTTAAAGCGGGTTAAATTTTAGAGGTGTGTGTCGTTCTAAATTGGCATCACCGAAACTCAACCTTGAATTTCACTCTACTTCGCGTTGGGATCGACAATTTGGCCCACATGCCACGCAGGTACACACGATGTTCTGAAGCTGAAGTTTTAATAGTGACACCTGTCCGTTGCTATATCGATCATTATAAACACGTGCTGGTTTTGCAAACATGTGATTTTATGTTTTACTGACACGCCCTTGAAGTGACGATCGACACCTGCTGCCTGATGAGACTTACGGCAAACCCCACTTTCAATCATTTTGTCACCAAAAACTGAACCGGTGCCAAAAATTGAAAGACCAAAAGCGGCCTTTAAAGAAAGTTTTGATGATTGGAAGGATAAGCTAAAGAGTTGTTCGAAAATCACAAAACGATATAATTGCGAAATTCTCAAAGGTTTTCAACGACAGAAAATAAAGCCACAAATTTTCTCGACCTTTACACACTATTTTCAAATGTCTGCCCCAAAACAGTCCGCTAGGGCTTCGCTCCAACCAGAGGATACCCCAGATTCAGGAAATTCTCCATCGAATCCTGTATCCTTTGAAATTGCTGTCAACTGGAACCTTGCCTTCGTACTTCATTTTTCCAAATACTTGGGCTTTCCTGTACGCTTCAACGGAGAAACGCTTTCCGTAGACACCAAAAACGTCTTCAAGCGTTTTTTCTGGGCATGTAGTCTCTTTGTCCTTTTTCTGCGCTCAATCGTCATGACTTGCGGCTTCGCCCTGTGTTTCTTCGTCGATGAATTCTGGAAACCAAGATTTGTGCCTCTGTACTTTGTGTTAACGATAAACGCAATTTTGCCTTTAATGTCCGCATCTTTGATACTACTTCGTCACCTCGATAACTTTGTCCTCATTTGGAATTCGTTGCTCAAGTACAAATCGACTGTCAAGGCTTCGAAAGTGCAACTTTCGTTTCTTCTCCAACTTCCTTCTTCTTTGTACGGAATCTGGTGGATCATCAATATTTTCCTGGCTCTCAACCCACATCATGTCATCCAGTTTCGATTCAGCGTCAACTGGGCGCATGAGCAAGGCCACTTGAGCGACAAATGTATCTACAAATTACTGGTTTTTATCGCAACTCTGCTTGATTTTTGGTCTGGATTCGTCATCGCAGCGATAGTTTCTCTCGTCTTTACATTACACATGATTTTCTTGATAACGTGGGTTCACACTATTGAAGAGTTGATTAAAAGGTGAGATTGGGCAAGTTCGGCCATAATAACAGGTGTTGATCGTGGAGCTATTTTTCAACAATTTCTGTGAATTTTCAGCTCAAGAAAAAACAACTTGAGTTTAGAACAATCCTGGACCCATCTTTTGGAACTCTTGGTCATTCTCCGAGTCTTCAACGTTGGAAACGCTACAGTCATGTTCGTGACAAAATTGGGTTGTTTGATTCTCAGCTGCTTGGCCACCGCTGCATTGATAGTGATGGATTTCCACGGAGATTTACTTTTGGTTACTATCGTGGCGTATATTAGCATTATGGCGACAATTCTGTATCCAGCTCTCTACCACCGCGCTTACGCCATCAGCGAAGGGCTACAAAGGGCTAAGCTGGAGCTACTGAGAAATCGAGAAATGAGGACTGGCGATGCTTTGGTCATGCGCAAACTTCGTTCGGTTTCTACCAAAGGCGTATGGATTGGCAGTTTTAGGACATTTGAGCGCGAGTCGGCGTTGTTGTACTTTGATTTTGTTGTTGGTCAAGTTACGAGCATCATACTTGCACGGAAATAATTATCGGAATGCCCGTAAAAATGGGATATGAAACAGGCATAACATTTTGTAGAATAAATTCTGAACAAAAAATTCCACTTTTCAGCCTTTTCGGCAATGCTGAATCGCTTAGACAATACAGTTGTGGGCCTCTTTGTCTGACCAATATCTGTTGATTAATGGATGAATACAATGTCGTCGTTGATAAGAATGTTTCGAGCATAAGTGTATAAAGTTATCCGCGACAACGTTTTTTATTTGCTCCGGTTCATCAACTAGTAGCTGCACAAATGAAAACGTGTCTAAAAAGTATGTACATCTCCTTTTATACTCACAGACGGGTAAATACTTTAAAGTCTATTAGCCAGCATAGAGATGTGGTGAGGT
>JAQGBJ010000063.1:0-75649 GCA_034698345.1 Sphaeridia pumilis
CTCGTCAATGGGCCTTCGAGGCCATGAAAACTCGTCGGACCTAGAACCAAACTCAGGTTATAGTTTCGCAATACAAAGTAAAAGTGCTTTGGCAAGGAGGAGAAATTCATTGGTATAGTTTACCCAATCAGTCTAATAGGACAATCGATACCGGGCAAAAGAATCCTGGCAGCCTGCATCACGTCATCCTTGTCAATCAACCAAGAATGTCGATGTTCCGCATGTGAGGTGGACACTCGGACCCATTCAATTAGCGGCGGAAGTACAACAAAGGGCCGTTCGTACACGAGCTCCTGGACGGGTATTTTGTTCTGCTGGTGATGTTGTCGCTGAAGCGTTTCAGAGCCCAAAGTAGCTGTGGAAGCGGCAAGATTAATGTGTTCGTCGGCAGTCTCCAGTTGGGAACATCGCATAAAGTAAAAGAGCGTGTGGATAGCGGAAGGTGACCAGGAAGGCGCCATTGCTTTGGCGTTGATGTTGCTGTTGCTGCTGTTGCTACTGCTGGTGGCTCCGGTGGTGTTGGGAATTTGCTTATGGTGGTAATACGACACCCGCGAAAGAATGTCGCCCAGCTCACCTGTGAAACCAGAAGCTCAAGTCAATCAAGCTTTCAGGACTCGCAATTATCAAAAAGGCATCTTCTTTCTCAAGTAAACAGAATACATAACAACAACTACGCCTCCAAAGATGTTAATCTTGACAGCTTCTTTCGACCAGTTACTCAACTTTTGACTTGCAAGAGCCAACAATTTCAAAGTCACTTGTTGTAAACCTGCGTATTTGGCACCTGCCATTGCCATGGACTCCTGCTCACCGTCTGTTGTTGTTGATTGTTACAACCAATTAATTTTTCGCATCTACTGCTCCTGCTACTCACCTAATGAACCGACGCAGGTGGTAAGTAAACTCTGTTCCAGGTTTTTGTTGTGTTGATGTCGCATGGAGTGGTCATCGTGGTGACTGGCTCCAATGGTCGTGTTGCTACTCCCGGAAGAATCAACACTTGCGATGCTCCCCCACCTTGGTAGCGTTAGAGCTCCTGCAAATTTAATTAATCCGTGTTGGTCAAGCTTGAGCTCCGCGTATACATGCATATTTAGAAGAGTTGGAAATTGGAAAGGCCACTTTTGTGGCGAATTCCCAAAGGGTTTATACCTACCCGAAGCGGTTCGTCCTGCATTGAGATGAGCGTAGGGTTGCAAAAGTCCCCACATATCACCGTTATTCGCAATGGCCTGTTCCAGAAGTGCGGCGGTGAGTACGGGATGAGGTGGTTGCGGAGGAGGAGCTGGTGTCAGACTATTTTCGCTGAAACCTCCAGTCGCCGTTGCGGTTGTTGCGATGAAGGATAAAGCTTGTGCGAGGATTTCTTCAATCAAGTTTTCCAAACCGGCGGTAAGATGAATGGCTGCGAATTCATGGACGAAGCGACCAAGTCTCACCTCACACATCCATCTCTGGAAGCGGCCGACGTGCAAGTGAAGTCCAGCCCTGGCGGATTTGGATTCGCGGTGTAAGGGATCGCTCGTCGAGACGGAATACATGGCACCTGCTCGAAGTGCAGCCTGGATATGTGAATATTGTAAAGTAAGAAGAATTTTAAAACATGTACATTTTTAGGGCGGTATCTGCTGCTCTGCGGCTAGATACATGTTGCCCCAGAGAGACAAAACAAAAAAGATGGTGGAAAGAGGCAAGTTTGGGCAAAAGTTTTTGCGGAAACTTTTTACCTTTATGCAGGAGTCGGCGAGTCCCGGTGAAAGGACAATTTTGAATGCAGATGTCACTTCTTGCTTGGTGCAGAAACCGTAGGCTTTGGCAAGTCTTTGTGTTTCCCTCGAGATTCGAACTAGAGCTCTTTGAAGGAGGTAAGAAATTCGAGGGACAACTTCCATTGATATTCGTTCCAGGTTGTCCTTTAGTCGGGAGCTTCGCTCGATAACCTTGAGAATGTCGTGGTTGGACCAGGGGAAGCTTTGAAGTTCGACGAGGCGATTGTGCGAATCAACCCACACAAATTCGTCCGCTGATGTCACCTGTTGACCACAAGAATGAGAAACAAGGTTGTCAATCAGCTCCCATTCACAAATACCAGTTCCAGTTGAAATGTCAGAGGCCGAAGAATAAAAAAGTTACCAAACTTTGAAACAGGTTCAAATTTCCACTTGGGAAACCAAAGAAATAAGCCTCATTTTTTTGTGTTTCGTTCTAAAGACCAGAAGACAGAGTTGACAGACAACTTTGTTAGTAAGCATTGCGTTGGAAGAAGTCTCAACTTTTTGATGACAAAGTAGACGAAGCTTATAATCCTCGTCAGTCTCCATTAGGAAAAATTCCTTGAATGTTGTATCTCCTGATACCGCGGAGCGAAGTTGATATTCCGCTTGCTAATTGACTTGAGGTTTTTAGTAGGAATTTGCGGAAGCCAGCACATAATTTGTTCCTTCTTCTTGATGTAATCATATCTTTTGGAGCGGTGCTTTTACAGGGGAATGCGTTTTAATGCTCCTGATTGATAAAGACGGGAGAAGGTTTGTGATACAGTTTCAAATTGCGCTTTTGTTTCAATCAGGCAAAACATAATGACAAAATGTACTCTCTATGCGAGCTGTAGTTGTACGGTGAATCAATCGAGTCCTTTTGGAGAGCTATGACGGCTACTATGTACTTTTGATTATCACGAAATGGAATTGACGACCACTTGAAGAAATGAAGGCGAGAAGAAGTAGAAGAACAAGAAGAAGAAGAGGTAATTGGAGGCTGTTGAAAATACGGACCTGAGTGTTGATAGTTTCGAGACTGGAATGCCTGATGAGGTGCGGTCGGCGATGGCGGTCGCATTCGCTTCCACTCATCGAAGAGTAGGTTGAAGTGGAGTATGAGGAATGGTGGTCGTTTCGAGGCGGATTACCAGCGTAGCTCCGAAGTGTCAGTTGCTCTATGGCCGCCTTAATGTCCTCCAGCCCACTTCCGCCACCCCCGACATGATGAATACCCGATCCTCCCGAATCCTGCAAAAATGTATAAATCCGCCCCATCAGTCAACACTCCATTTATCATCCATTCCATTACTACAAACTGCCACTTGCGCCCAACTTGGCTCAATTATCTTTTTCGCTTTCTTTCTTCTTCTTTCAGATTTCTCTTGAGAAATGTACCAGGACAAATTGGCAAAAGTTTAACTAGGTAAAATTGCTCCTTTTGTCTTCTTTCTCTGTACCTGCTGAAACTGTCACCTGCTGACTCTGAAGCCCAGTAGGGTTCCAAGAATTTAAAAACGTAAATTACAAATTATAAGCTTAGCTTATACGCCTAATACTGTAGACGTCGACTTGTCATTTTAAATCTATGTGATTTAATGTTGACTAGCTTTTGGTGAGCGATTTCTAAACTGTTTTTTGGTGCGATTTACCTATGTATGTATTTGAATTTTGGTCTTGTTCTTGCTACTGACTGACTGAGGTCGCCCCGAAATTATGGCGGCGCGGCGACTCTACAAAGTTGAAGAAGCCGGAATCATCTGTGATTTCCATGTAATTAAATGAAGGGTGATCATGCATGCAAGCAAACCTAACCATCTTCACATCCCATCCCAGCTAACTGACTGTAATAATTTGGAACATGTGTTGGCGTGTAGGTTGTAGAGTTTGAAAATAATTGCACATAATTGTACGTCTAGTGTTACTCTTCTTGAGAATCTTTTTGGACCGGTTTCCAAAGACGTATACGTATAGGAACAAGAAGAAGGTGGAATTTTTTGGTGGAAACAAACCTTGTTCCGATGTCTTGACCTTGAGGATCCCTTTTTGCCGGAGCTATTGCGCTCTGACCCACTGGCCGCTGCTGACATGCTTTTGGTGATGCTGCTGCTACTGAGGTCATTTCGGTTGGATCCGCTAGAGTTGACTTCATCCTCTGGAACTGATTTGAGGACGGATTTGTAGCTGGCTGGAGAAAGGACGTTGGTGGGATTGGGTGTGATAGGAGCGTACTCGGCTGGAGCGGGCGGGGATCCGCTTGCTTGACTGTCTGACATGCTGGCATGTCCGGATGACCCATCGGAAGAAGAAGATCCTCCAGTGTTTGTATTGCTTCCAGTTTGGAGGACGCCGTCGTTGGGGATGATATTGGGGCCTGCGGGAGCGTTGATGTTGTTGCTTCCACTGCCGCCACTGAACATTCTCATTTCGTCCATGCTGAGATGCTGGAGAATGTTGCGTCGTCGGGACTTTAATTTGGAAGATGGAGCGGAATGACGGGAAGAGGACTTTTTCTCAGCCAAAGCTGTAAATCACAAGATAAATATTGTATTTATAGCTCCACTGTGGTGTAAAAACATTATCGAAGGCATGTGATCCTATCCTCAAGGTTTTTATTAGCAGAAGCCATTAGGTAGGCAAAAAGACTTTGAAAAAGCATAATGCTCGAGCCTAAAAAGGGTAGGAATTTTATGGCTGCCCAGGATGAATTTATATGGCTCGCAGTCCAAGAAGTGTATAATATAAAATGTGCGTGTGCTACGTTGCCGAAGAAAGGAAAAAGTTAAATAGCGACAGTATTTGGAAGGGTCCGATAAGGTCATGGCTTTTTGAAACGTTAAATACTGGGAATGCTTGTTTATGAGACGGACGTTATGAGGCATAAAATTACACTTTGCCCTGTCTAAGTAGCGACTAATCTCACGGTTATTTGAACGGAACATTAATTTTTCATCTGACGACCCTGTTGCATAAATGACGTCTCGCCGCGCTCCCAGCATTATGACCTTGTTCAGGTTTGCTCTTGTAGAAATTGTTGCTCTATCTAGAAACATAACATGAAAGAGAGAAACTGCAAACATTTGCTCAAGGACAGCATGTCAAAATCATGTCAACTGCGAAAATGTTCCATCTCCTACTCGTAGTAACGGAAGATGTATCTGCTTCAAAATGTCTTGTAAAATTGTAAAGACTAGCAGCGGCTCTGTATGGCTACTGACTGAGGGAGCCGGAATTTGTGCAGCTGACTTGGCTAAAGTGACTAAAGTGGATTTAAGGATATCTTTTTTGGGTAGCTGTCCAACTGACGTCTGGGGCCGGAAGAAGGCGTTTGCGTTAAAAAATGGCTGTTGCCCTACCATAACAATTTTTGTACGGAAGGGGCAAATTTTCACTATCATATCTTGCAAGGCCGAGTCATAAAACTGTCTCTGGCTTGCCGGGTTATTGATGCAAAAGAGAGGAGAGAAGCAGCGTCCCAAGATTTTGGTATCATATCCGACAAAGTCTTTACTTGCACTAAAGTGGAAGGTATAATATACTAAAAGATTCTAGCGTCCCATTAGAACTTGTCAGCCGACAGCGGAAAGTTGGGAGAGAAATTCCATTTATTATGAGGATATAGGCAAAGCATGTGACCTTACCAGGACTTGATAAGGTTTTTCCAGCTGACCCTGAACCGATGGTGGGAGGAAAGTCTCCTCCATCCGATGTCGAACTTGTGCCCAACGAGAAAGGACTACAGTCCGGTGACTCTGTGACGAGCTTGGCATGTAATGGCACTTTGAGCTCTTCCTGGAGCTCCGTTTCCGGAATATTATTATGCGAAGAAGGTGAAGAAGCTCCGACGACGTTTCTGGTTTTTGTGATGATATTTGAACTACTTGAGGTATTATTCCCAAACGGAGAATCGGCGCTACTACTATGGGTGTCAATGGCGTTTAGCAAGTTTTTACAACTGGAGGAAGAGTGGAAGCCATTGAGTTGGGGCTCTGAAACTGGCGACTTGATACGGTCGTAATCCGCCATTGTCGTCGTCGGACTAGGTCTGGAAGTGGATTCGGGGAAAAGTTTTTTGCTATTCACGTGGTTCTTGTCATTGGAGTTGGGTGTTGGGGGGTTGAGGTTCCTGGTGGCATTAGTGAGCGCTATCAAGTTTGAAGTGTTTCCTCCAGGTATGGTGTCAAGATTCAGGTCACTTTTGTTCGTACTATTATTATTATTATTGTTATGGCTATTATGCACGTCTCTGAACTCTCTGGGCAGAGGAGCGGCATCAAATATTTTCTCACTGGAACCGGAACCAGCAAGAGAAGTCAGTTTCTGGTTCCCACCAAACTTGTTCGAATGTTGTGAGCCCAAGGCACTTGCACTACTGTTGTTACTCATTCCAGTGGACATGTAGCGATGATGATTCTGTGGATTTTCTTGTGAATGATGAGTGGTAGTGATTGCCGAAGTGGGACTGTTGCTGTAAAAGTTCATATTGGATAAATTGTTTGATTCTTGGATTTCAATATTGTGGGCACTGTAGTAATGGTTGCTTTGCTGGAGATTGTCGACACTTTTCCATTCCATCCTCATGCGGTTCTTGGGCGGCGAAGGGAGTTGCTGCTGCTGGTACTCCTTGGACGTCGGAGACGAGAAATTATTATTTCGAGCGGCTACTTGTTTTGGGAGGATGAGTTCGGCGTAATAGCCATTGTCACCACCACTGCTGCTGCTGGAACCACTGTTGTTGTTCATATTGAGCAAGTTTTCACGACTTGCGCCTCTTGCTGCCAAGTTGATGGCATCGTTTGGCTGCGGCGACAAAACCAAGCGGTTTGAAGGCGGCTGTCCAAATGCCGCCAAATTAGGTACTGATCGCTGGCTGTAGGCCAAAGGCGTACTGGTGAATAATGCTCCTGTGGATGTAGATCCGTTATTACTGGACTGGAGAAGTTGATGATTTGGCTGGCCCAAGTTACTAAAGGCCCGTTGATGTGGAGAAGCGCCAAAGGACTTCATGGAAGCGGAGAGTAGAGAACTGCTGGTACTTGATGGTCGGGGCGGGAGTGGTTTGTAGCAGGGTCCGATATTTGCACTAGTTGCTGAGGCGATATTCGAAAAGGTAGCTGGTGGAGGATCCAGGTGAGTTGGTGACGAATTGGAGGACGTCAACAAGTGATCTGTGGCTCCTCCGATTGCCGACCTTCGCATGTCCACTAGCCTGTGGAGGTGGAGAGAGGGAAGAAAAGCATGATTATTATTGAGGAAATGACCGGTATATTTATGACACGCACTTTTATGACAGCAAACGTTGGACAGATGCACAGGTGACACTAATCCGGAAAGGCCACTTCCACCCACAACAACAACAAGAGGCTCGGAATCCTGTTCTTCAACCTGTTTTCACCTGATGATGATATGATTTTGTGGATAAATTGGACGGGAGGGGAGATGAGAATAAATGTCACGAGGAGGACACCTGTACAGAGAAGTTTACAACAGAAGTCAACCACCAACACCGCACTTGTTCCAAAGACTGGACTGAAGTGAGTCCGGTGGAATCTCGGACCTTGTTCTTCTTGGACTTCTCTTCTTCTCCCTTCCACCGTGTATAATTAATCTGGTGGATGAGGAGTCAGTCGAGAAATGATCAAGCCACTGCCACCACCACAACAATGTAATCATACGCCAAGAATGGCCTAATAGGGCGAGAGGGAGTCAAGTCTTTGGGTTTACTCTTCGTCTACCTGGCCCAAGAATCTGCTGTGTATCTTTTTGTACAGTGTACACCGAATGTGCGTGTCTCAGTTGGTCCGAGTACCCTTTTCAACTGGGTGAAACAGGTTCCGAAGACGAGCTTTTTCATGAATCTCTTACTGCAGGAACGTGTATATAAACAAACGTCGGCCATTATTGGTGAGGGTAAATATGAAGTAACCTAAGGAAAGAATAATCTTGCAAGCCTCAAGTACCCATCCTTGTGATCTCGGGGAAGATGCACTTACTCATCTCCCAAGTATGGACACTCATTCTGATGTGAGCTTGAATCTCCTGCAGAAGATCCTTGCTGGATAATTGTCGACAAAAAATCAAAGGGCTGCTGATGCTGCTGCTCCTTCCTCAGACTCCCAATGAACATCATCGTGTACCTGACTGACTGACTGATTCCAAAGTTTACTACGTACTAGCCGATGGATATGGGTAGGTCGTTTAATCATAAAATTCTTGCAGATACACTAATGGAAGCAGGAGCACTCAGAGCTGTACCGAGCTACAGGAACCATTGGGATCCATGTACATGGAGTTTTGAAGTCGCCGCAGGGAAGAAGCAGGATGTGAGAACTGTGCCTGGAGCGTGAGCGTCCTCCGGGTGTGCTGGAGGCTGAGTAGGAAAGGGTTTCAGAGGAACCTGTTACCCAGTTAGTTTGGATGTATAGTATTTTGCAACAAACTGCTGCCAAAAATCAAAGTTTCATGACTGGACAGTTGGAAGGCGGCGTCGGGCCATTTAGGCAGCAGACTTGATAATTTTGGCTGATTGGGAAATAATCCATCTGTTCCCGGCGTGAAGATGTGTAATGACAGCATGAGGATGATTGTCTTGGAGGAAACAATTTCCTCGCAACCCAATTAAATGATCAAATATTGTATCAAGGCGAGCGATTAAATGCAAATTCCCTCTCTGGTTTCCAAAGCGTATAAGAAGAAAAGACGTTTTGATCATTTGATGATCAAGTGGCTCTTGATCCGCCTTGAGGACCATGAAATTCATCATTTTCCACGCAATCACACCTGTTACTTCTCACGTTCTTCTTCTCCTTTCGCATCTTCTCCCACACAGAACGCAAGGTGGTTGATTGATTTTCTTGCAAACTATTCCAGGGACCAAGGGAGCCGATGGAGGAACAATAATAAGCGAATCTTTTGTTGATCACACAAAAGCGCATCCTCCATCTAAAGTTATCCAATTCAATTCACTTCCACCCGCCGCCGCCGTCAACCACTAAACTCGCCTCCCTCCCGCCCAAATAAGGTTCGCACAATTTTTCATCAATTGATTCTGCTAGCAGCTGGTCTCGAAACTCTTGAAATTCAAAGAAACGCAACCACCACTTGCTAACGCAAATAACGTTTACCTTAAATGGCGATAAATTCGAGCGTTGGAAATTGATTGGAGAGTCTTTCATGCTTTCGGAGAATTACGAGGGAAATCATGATGGACATGTGGTACCTGGTTTCAACGGCACTTCTTTCCTCTGGTCCACCAATTAAGCTCGACTGACTGAATCGATTAATTTTGCACGCATCATCATCATCATCTTGTACACTTCTTCTTGCAAGAAAAAATATGCCAAACTCTACACGGCATTGTACGACGCTTTGCAGAAAGTTGAGAAGAAGAATCGTAGCAAAAAGTGTTATATATATGCATATACATTATATATTGTTTGGTGGCACACTTGTTTTTCTTCTTGTTCCCTCTTTCGCCAACTCCATCAGCTTAATTGCTTCGGACACTATCAAGTTGATGTTGGACGAAGCGGGCGTCGTCGTTGCCGCCCTTGTTTAATTTTAACGCATTCTATCGATCTGTGAGCACAGGTGTAGAAGATGCCCAGTTCAGTTGATGAGTTTCTGGCTCCATTCCAACTGCCAAACCGCACGGCGCTACAAACTTGCTTCAATCACCCGCCTCATGCAGAGCAAACCGGATGAGTTGCTACTCTTTTTACACTTCAGCCCCCTCAGAAAGCTTGATCAAATTTCTTATTGAGCTTTAATCGAACACTTGCCAAGTTTGTGGTGCACCATTTACAGTTAAATTATGTTGTGCAACTGCTAGCAGGAGCAAAAGGCTGTTGCACATTTACGGGATCTTTTGTAACCAAGAGCAAAGAGTTAAGGAAGGTTAAAAAATTGCGAATCTGAATCTGCAAGCCTTACGGCGGGTTAATGAGTAATTGCATAAAATAAGGTTCAATTACTGCCCTTTGCTCAAATTAATGACGATTAACGAGGCGGTTGTTACAGTTACAGGAGGAGCCAGAAGGGTGGAAATCCTGTTTTAAAAATCTCGGAAGTTTTGTCCCTTGGAAATCCAGTAAGTCATTAACAAAAGCGCTTGTTCCTGTCATTTGTCGTATTTAAGAAAACAAATGGGACAACAGGATCCATTAGCCATTTTAAAAACGCCTTCATAAGTCATCGAGGAGACAGTTTCAAAAGGTGTGTGTGTATTTCAGAGCATCACAGGGAATGTCAAAGAGTAAGCCTTTTGCCCACTTTTTCAGTAAAAATGCACATGTTGCCAATTTCACTGCCTGTCTTTCGGAGGACGGAGTTGAACTGGATGTGAGTGGGTCCAAGATTTATTATATTTGCCAAGAAGCTGATTTTTTATCTTGCAGGTGTCAAGAGGAGCTTTAGTGACTTGAGAAAGCTCGCCTGAGCTATACATTTGTTTGCCATTTACTGCAGTTTAAAGTGGCGCGTGGGCCCGGTTTCGCATACCAATTGAGCCGAAGAAGGGCACTTTTGGTGCAAAATGTTTTAGCAAATAGCCAAAAGGCTGCTGCCGTGTATGTATATTTAAACGCGCAAATCACCTACAGCAATAAAACCAGTTTACTGTATATATATTCTTTTTCTTGTTCACCTCTCTGTCTCATAAATTATTTACGGCTAAATACGTGTCTTTCCTCCCAAAGACGGATCTATCTACAGAACAAACAAAAGCAACAACAACTATTTCAAACCCTGTACGATTATCATTCCGAAGGTATGAATAATTGGTTCAGATAAGCAAAATATATGTTCAATTAGGTACTAGCTCGTAAAGTGATGATCATTTTTGTCTTGAGGATGATTCATGCTCAAAATTAAATTATACCGTTTGTTCAACTTGGAATGATTCCTGCAAACCGCTTGGAAATCCATTTGATCCAACATCTCAATTCATCATTTTATTATCATGCAATCCTGTGAAGAGGAAAAAGCACTTGATAATTACTGGTGTCTTTTAATGTGCTTGAATACTAATTCAGAGATCAAGTTTTAGAAACAAAAAGTGTTGATCCACCTATTTGATGCTCATGTCTTTGGTTCGTGTTATTATTTTGTGATTATTTTACTTTGTTAACCTGACGAATGTGTGACCTTTGGGGTTTAAGCATTGAAGGAAAGCTGTTAAAATTGCCGGTTCACTACCTACACAATCAACAACTGGCTGAGAGTAGGCTGAGCTGTACGATGAGAAGAATTGGATTGTTTAGAGTAAAGTAATAATGTGTCTGCTCATTAATTCAGTACAGACATATTTAACGGATCAAGAAGAGGAAACCTGTCTGCTGAAGAAATGGTGGTTGGAAGAAATCATTAGGCGGAATTTAGTGGGTTCTCAGCCTTGAATTAAACGATTTCCACTTGACATGTAATGGTGGTTCTTGAGGATCTAAACGAATTTAAATTGGACTTGGAAAGATCGTGGCATAAACTGGTGTTTGCATTATTATCTCTCTTCTGTTTCGTAGGATTGTGGATATGTTATGTTAAGGGGAAAGTACGTAATTTTGCTGGAAGTTCAATGGGGCGGACTTGAATTCAACGACTATTTCAGTCTGTTCCATAAGCACGGAAGCGAGGATAGAATTAAGAAACGCCATTGAGAATTAAACAGGGATTATGACAAGGGTCCTGGAAGGCGTTGGCGTTAGTTGAGAGTTGAGTGAAAATATTCAAGACCATGTAAAATAACGTTATTACTACAGCTTTTTACTCGGATTCACGCAGTAACTATAAAGCTTGAAAAACAAGGATACAGTATAATAAAAGCTAAAACCGCGGCTCACAATTAAATTGCAAGAAATGCTTTTATCTTTCTTCCTCTCGTATATTCGAGATTCATAGATCACAACACAAATCTTCAAAGATGGCGGCGGCGGTTTTTGGTGGCAAGAAAAGCGTGTATAGTAATTAATGGATTCATGCAGAGCCAAGTTGTTACATGTCCAAAGCACCCTGCTGGTCAGTTTGACACGCACTCGAAACCACAATGCCACAACAATGGAGGCATACCAAGACACAAGTTGAAAATTTTCGGTTAAAATGTATGCAATATTTATGGGTTTTGTAAGAGGCGGGAACAAGAATCAGGATGAGGACCGGAGCGCGGCCTTTGATTACAGCAAATGATGACACAATATAAGAACCGAAAGAAGTGTACATGTGTTTGTAGCCTTTGTTGGAGCCAACTGACAGATTGACGGCACCGCAGCACTTGGAGATTCGTGTAGAAAAAAGCATGTCAGAAGAAGAAGAAGGACAGGACTGCAAAATGTACAAGTTTGATTGTTAGAGAGAGAAACAATTGCTGCAAGCTCAGCAATAAAAGTGGACGTCAAACGAGCAAATGGCAATTGACATGAGTGGCTTCTTGGAAGTAAAACAAAAGAGCTGAGGAGAGCATTGGGACGTTGACAGAATCCATAATTAAGGTGGGTGCCTTGTAGTAAAAATCCAGTGGTGGGACTGTGCGGGCCTTTCCGGTACTCAAAACGCTCATATGTTCGAACTAACTTATGGAGAATGTACAAGCATGGATGTTTCGTGAGGTTCAAAGTTGGAGAAATATTTTTGAAAGCTGTACCTGCGTGGCTTTGGCCGGATAATGTCATCGTTACGGAGAAAGCAGTCAGGGAAATTGGCAATGGGCTGAGGTGGAGTTGGTCCACTCATTTTGTACGAGTCGATGATCAAAGGGTTTCTGTGGAAAATGAAAACAAGATTTGATGATACAAATTAAAATAGTTATATAAATGTATAGTAATAGGATTTTGCAACTTTAAAGTTGCTCATCAGAAGGTTGCTATTGACAAACAGTTGTCAATTAAAACTTTTTGTTGGAAATTGTGGACCGAGTTTCTTTGTCGTTGAAGTTGTTGTTGCCGTCAATTAGCAAGGCGAGTGAAAAAAATATAATGGGATTTTAAAAAGGGGTTAAACGGACGGGTAACTTTAATGTTGGTTTCATTTATAAGTTCAAAATTCGCACAACATTAATTGGCCCCTGACTGACTGAATTACATGAGTTTGATTTTAGAATCAAGACTATATCTTTCACACATTTTGGGAAATATCAAGTCTGATCATTAAAAGTCTGTTGAAAGATATGGCGCGAATAAAAAATCTGGAAGCTAAAGGCTTTTTATGGCTCTGCATGTTCAAAGATACAACAGACCAAATTGTATGGATATAGGAACAAATATTTTCGTTTCCCAGTTCCAACTTTTACTCGAACCAGAGTTCCTTTTCTGGAGGACAGATCCCGACTTGCGATAAGGATCAATCCGGCTTTGGTGAGTAATGACTTGAAAGTAGGCAGAAGGATATCGAAACTAGGGTAATCAGAAGCTCTTGCTTCATGCCACACACGAACACGAAGAAATTCCTGATATTCCCTGATCTACGATAACAACAACTTGACTTGCTTATTATTCCCTGTAGCCTGAATCTGTCAAAAATCCACGTTCGAGCTAACAGTTACTCATCAACATTATTGTAATAGTTATTTTAGTTAGAAGGAAAAAAGTTCAGAGAACACGGAAACTAAGGCATGGTCGTCATGAGAAGAAATTTAAAAAAACAGGAACGATGATAGAATATGTGGTGATCAAAACAGCTTGCCTTCACCCGATTGCTCATCCTTTCTGTTACATGTTTCGGTATTTAATTTGCCGTGCCAGTAATTACTGACAAGGGTCTGTCAAATAACGTTGAGGCCTCAAGGCACTAAACCTTGTGAAACCTTTGCTGCCAGTGCATGGAAGAAATCTCAGTCAGTTTCAGGTTATTACAAGGAACATCTTGAGAAAGAAACAGGGAAGCAAAATATCGTCTTGTTTATATTACTTTTTGATGCATTAATCATCGTTGGTGGAACCTTGCCTGGATGTTTTACAGCAGCCACTACTTGAGCTTCCCCATATTCAGTATCGTTGGTGTGAACGTGAGAAACAGGTTTAAATACTGGACAAGAAACTAATTTACCTGACTGGAGGAATCTAGTTGGCCTCCGGCTTTTTCTAACCAAGTAAACCTTTACGTAAAAATATATCTGCTGCTCATCATCCTTATGAAATTTACAGGGTGAGAAGACGTTGGTGGGTTGCATGGAGAAACGTAAAGTCTGGACGGACACGCCCACAAGGTCATAAGGTGCCGTAAGGGAGCCTTGTTGTAGGAGTGGAACAATTTATTATGATTATGGGTTACTTATTAGTCACGGCGTCTGAAGAAGACTTGTGGCTCTTTCAATTCCACGCTGTACCACACATATAAAGTTCAAGCAGCTTGGTTTGAGCATTATAGAAATTGATTTCCGATTCAGTCAGTTTGTAAACTTTGACTCTTTCAAGTCTCGATTTTGGAGATGTGAGGAGGGTGAAAGTCGTCTACGGAAATGTAAACTGTTTGAGCGTACGCACTTGGAGTCGTTACAATAAACCCAAATGTGCACGTTGGTATATGTTGAAGCATTAGAGCGATATTAGTTTCCCGGTTCTTAGTCTCGTATATATATGAAGTTGTAGTAGGAACAAAATGTCAAATACTACGACCGAACGTGGTGTATTTGTATGGGTCGGAGTATTACTCGTACCATAGTTTGGAAGACAATTCTTCGGTAGGGCCGAGACGAGATGGCGGGAACAAACAAGCTCATTACATTAACCATGTAAACTTTTTGTTGTTGAAAAGTTGAGTAAATGTGAGTTTCCGCATGGAGACGGAGAAACAAGGGGTGAAACTGGTTTCGCACAGGAAGATTCCTTGTTGTTATCCTTGTTCGGGTGTTGTACGCATATTACGTGTATATATAAAAAACGAGAGGACGTGGTAAAGCATTTAGTGATTCTTTCTTGAAAATTCCTGGAGAGAGAGACATAACAATGAATAGTTAATGAGCGGAAAAAAGTAGACAAATTTCTTGGAGTTACAAAGAAAAAGTCAATGGGAAAATACAGCGGGACACACAAACTCATGTTACGCAAACTGCTTCACCACACAGCCTCAAAGTACATGCGTTTATTTCTCTTTTCCACTTATTGTTGTAAACTAACCCTTTTGGTTTGCTGTGGTTCCAAGAGTTGAAGTCGTCGTTGATATTCAAGTTTTTCTCGATTCCCATGTTCAATGACGAGGCAAAAGAGGTAGAAGAAGCCTTTCGCAAGTGTATTCAGACACACAAACAAACATTCAACTTTTGTGAATGACAAAATTGAGCTCGATCCATCTATCTCTCAGCTGATTGATTTTTACGAGGGTGAGGGGCGACCTTTTGAAAAAGTTGTTCTTCTCATGTATACATATATACATAGACTCGTCGTGTGCATTCAAGCTGCGAACATGTTTGTTTGTCCAACGTTTTTCAAAGGTTCTTCTCAAAGACCAAAGGCGGCCGCCCACCAACTTTGATGTTTTTTTTGTCGAACTAGACATATGGATATTAGACGGGATTTTGCGGGAAGACATTATGCCGAAAAAACTCTGTCTTTTTGAGCCAGCAAGGCAGGAAATCAGCTGTAGCTCCATTATTATTGACCTCGAAGAAGAAACGAACGGCAAAGCCTTGTTTATCTTCTACAGCTCATCAGTTAGCTTTCAAGTATTTAAAGACATAAAATCAGCATATCAGACTCCCAATCAAGGTCTGAGCATCTGCGAAATAAATCCTGTTTGATAAAATTCCATCGATTATCCATGTGCAGCCTTCGTGGCAGAAATGAGCCTCGAGGTGTAAACACCTGTTTGGAATCCGACATTCGGAATAATTCGACGCTGCCCTCTACAATTACACTGTCGACAAAATTACACAACTTTGCTGCTGTTTCAAGAAAAACGAGTTGACCTCTCAAGTCGGCAGATTCGCAGAGGATTTTATCGATTCGAGCATCTTTTTGCAACCTCAGTCAGTCAGTAAGTAAGCCTCTATAACCAGCTTTTCCTAGAGGAGAAGGAAGCAGCTTGGTTGTATCATAAGAGCTTATAATTCGACAAATCCCGCAGCTTCCATTTAATACCTGGCTACCGCATTACTCGCCGTCCCCGTCCGTCAGTCAGTCAGTCGGTTTTGTAAACATGGAAACCTTTAATGCTCTGACGTTCTTCAAAGTCAGTCGTCAGTCATATGGACAAATACCAGTTTATTGCCGACTTTCTGCCCAAGAGATCAAGAAACGATGATGCATGAGAAATGTTATTACATGCTCTGACGCGGCAAAGCTGTAAATTATAATCCTTGAGATTATGACGACCCATGAATATAAAAGTGACCAGTTGCAAAGACCGATTTGAAGATTTCTCAGCCTCGGGATCAGAAATTATGACAACATCTCTCTGAAACCAGGTGCTTGCCATTTTTCGACGATCCAAATATCTGGAGAGCAATTTTAAAGTGTTCCTGCTGAGCCCATTAGGAAGCTACTCAAGGCCTCTTGAAGCCAAGTTAGCTCAAAAGCTTGATGACAATAAGAAAGACGACTCTTGAAAAGTCATATATATATTTTACATGGAGAAGAGAGAAAGAAACACTGAGGGCAACTGCATTAGTCGAGAGAGTGTGAAACAAGAGAGAAATCTCATTGTATTTGTAAATGATGAATCGGTGGAAAAAGTTGGTGGAGCGGATGTAATCCCATTTCGTGCCATGAATTAATAGGACGATGTCCATGGAAAAGATAGCTTCGTAGTCCGTGACTTGAAGGCTGCAAAATGTGAAACAAAGGGTGACAATGGATGAATAGCGAGTTGATCTTTTAGGCTTGAATGGAAAATATATATTCTTGTTCCTTGGTCTGTCTCGTCTTCTATAATCTGACTTGAGGCTATGATACGAATTACTATTATTATTATTCCAACGAGGGCGAAACCACACATGATACACCGGTAGAGTTTCGCAGTATCGAAAACCAAGGCAGACCAAATCCGCTTACAGGATGTTAACGTTAACAGAAGAAAAATATCGATGCGAGTCAGCCGGCAGTCATCGTAGTGTGTAGTAAATAGTGAAAATACTACTCTTGTGACTTTAGAATTTGATGTAAAGATGGAGATGAAATGCAATGAAATTGGGATGGAAATGGGTTGAAAACGCTTCGAATTTTATCTCCATACCCGACACACATACGCTTCTTCAACATTCTCATCAATGAAGTAATAAGATTACGAAATCGATACTACATGTGACTGCAACTTTTTCTCTCTTCGGAGTAGCAGGACTTGGAGGAATAAAAAATGTGAAACTCGGAGCTCATATGCGGTTGGCAATACGGTATATAACGCCATAAACCTTGGAATATTATCCTTTCAACGAGAGGCTTTAACGGCGAAATTTTGCAATCCGCAATATCATTCAGCTCAGTAAAAACGAGACATATTCTACCAAGTACTTTTTGAAACTGGCGTGCTTCGGAGCCCCAAATGGAACTCGTGGAGGGCTCTTAATAAAACAAATTGTTCAATTAAAGAGAAATTAAAAAGGTTTGCGTCTCTCCATGTTTCATTAATCAGGCTGTGCGGGAGTGTGCGATAGCGGCTGTATTAAATTAAACGCATAATTAATTTGCCAGCCCATGAAATTTGAACCTCTTGTTGTGTTATATATATTCAAGCGTACGTGTGTGTATGCGTTTACAGGTTCGTTGCTAGCGATCAAGGAGCGACGACGGTTCCGGTCATATACATATACAAAACGCTTAATAAATTGAGCAGTTGGAAACATTCATATAAATATATTTATATAGCTATAGCACATTTATAAAGCAACTCGAACACAAGTAGAAAGTCGAGTAGAAGAAGGAAGCTATTAATTCAAGTTTGGTCAGAACAAGAGTGATAAATCATACATGCAAGATTCGTATAATTTGGTTCATTGCTGGAGCGTGACTTTGGTGACATAAAAATGCTGTCGTGGAGAATGTTAGCACGTACGTTCGCCTTTGAAAAATGTATCCGAGTAACGAAAGGAATGAGAAAAATCTAATACAGTAGAGCGAAAGTAATGTCGTAAATGTGGCACACGCTAACCAGGAACAAATGAATGATGCTAAATTAACTTTTACTTATTCCTCAAACAGACATTTGGGCATGCAAAAGCATTACGACAAATTACAGTAACTGTGATCTCACGTACACGGGTGTTCATCTACGTCTGGCGTTTTTAATCACTATTTTAGAATGAATCTCAATTATATGTACGGGAAAGAGCCATTAAAAGTAGAATTAAAATCCGCAAGTTTTGGCGCTTTTCGGGAATAATTGTCGCAGGTGGTGAAACTGTAATTTACTTGTGAAATGAAATGAGTAGGAACCAGGCGAGGCAACACAGTTTTTCCTCTAATAGTTTGTCCGCCGAACTGGCCAAACTGGGTCCGCAGAGACCGCAAAACTAATTTCCGACCCAGCCTCCTCAGTTAGCGTTAGTTATTGGGCAATCTTTTGTTGGCTTTGAATTCCCTTGGGTTACAGCTGCTGGAGTAGCTGGAACATGATTGGCGGAATCTGCTGAGGTCACAAGCTTGGAAAGTGGACCGTAATCAACTACATATGACGAGACACTGCTTAAACCATGTCCAAGGCACGCTTGAACGACTTGTTGGTTTCCGTCTCGAATTTCAGCCAAAACGCTGCTGCTGTGTCAGATGGTCGTATATAATACCGTGTACATTGTAGTTGGAGCGACAGCGACTTTTGAGTCGACACATGGCGATTATTGACTTGGCCGAATCCTTGTTCTCATCAATCAAAAGGAAGCCGGGGAAAAGTTGGAATATTGCTCCATGCTTTTCATTTGATAACGCGTTTTGGAATACATGCATGTGGTATTGGTCGAAAATATATATATGCACAAAAGTAACGGAGAATCTGGTTATTGCCTAGCGGCCTGGAACGACTTGACAAGCTTCCAAAAAGCCTTAAGATGACGACAGCCGTTTGGAATGAAGGCTCTAAAAGGCTGCTGGTGCTACTCCGCCATTTCGAGTCAGCCAAAATCTAGTAGGAGCTTTTAAGTCGGTGGAAGCGAGGGAAATGAACAAAAGCTGCTGTTTGATGTAGGTTATATGCGAATTTTGCAGGATCTGTAGACAGAGCTTGTGTGAAACAAGACGAAATTATTATATTATTCTCTGGTAATCGGTTCAATCTCTTTTCGGTTATTCAAACTGTGGAGGCGGGTTTATATACTTTTGGGACTTTTGGCAAGGCGCTAAATGAATGAAGCCGACTTCGCATTCACCCATTAAATCCCCTCCACTGACCTCAATGACAAAGTCGCGAATTAACAAAGCCGTGGAATTATTGTCCGGGTGGAAAAGAGAGGCGGTTTATATATACGTGTGTGTGTATTTCTTGTTACTCGAAATCTGCCAAGTTTGCGATACGGCAAGAAGGGCGTGGTTCCTCGAAATTATTAAGCACTCGACAGCGGCGAGTATTAAAACAATACTATTCAGCCGGTGCGAACATGAGAATGCCGTGATGGCGATTGTGTGTGGATTTGGTCAGTTCATAATAATATAATGGAGGGAACAATTTTGTACGGGCTGCTGCTTGCTATACTCCGGAACTCGCCAAGTGTCGAAGAAGAAACCATTTCCTACATGCGCTCCATTGAATTTAACGTTAAATCAAGGAGAGACGACAACAGATGATGAGTTTGGATAAATGCTTTCTCACCCAGTTAGATTAAGCAATGTGTGAGAAATTAAGGCTTCGAATGTCATAAAGTTGTGATGGAGCATTGTATATGTGCGAGCGGGGTAAATTGGTGAGATTCTCACAGGCGACTTGTCATCGAGCGGAAGTGGCTTTGAAAGCCCGTTGAATAGAGCTGTCTTTTCGAAACCAGATAAGCCAGCCTTACTTACAGGTTCTGAATGAAGGCGCCAAATTCCGATGGCGGGTGAAAGATAGGGGCAAATTAGCCCTGGTTCTTTGGGGCAGCCTCTAAATTAGCATAATGAGCCCTTTCTCGCATGTGGGCTAATGTATATTCTCTTCATTATAGAAACTCGGGCTTTCTATAGCTGTAGAAGCGCTAGAATCCGTTTCTCCAAAAGCTTTGAGCTGTATTTTCCAAGGACGTGAGAAGAGTAGGAGTGGGAGCTTTCTCACGATTTTTGGCCACCAACAGCCCGAACAAAGTGAAGGAAGAAAGTCACCTGTGATCACCAGCAGGTAATTACTTGATACACATGAAATTCTACGCCTTCTTATCAAAGCGAAACTCAATTCCGCTAAGCTCGGGTTTAAGCAGGTGGTAAAGTGACAATTACCAAGGACGCGTCAGATAGGAGTTTTGTTCTTGCAATATTGCAATGGCGCTGTTTTCAGAGCAAGGAAGAAAAATACAGCTTGCGTACACCTTTTGAGGGGATCTTCTTTTTTATGTAAGACGTGATTTCTTATTAAAAATGAGGGATTAGGCAGAACAAATAAGAGATTTGATGAAGGTGAGGAAGAAAGAAGGTTTCAAAATTCTCTTCCTTGGGACTTGGAAGATGAGATTCCTTTCATAATTTGTGAATAAAATTTCATTCTTGGAGGAGAAAGAAGGGATGAATGAAAGGGAGACGTAGGTTCTGAAGAATTCATGATCTGACTGACTGAGCAAGCACGTTGGGTGCGATTAAGGTAGCAATGCATCTCGTTCATATTCTACACGTGTTGGGTGATTTCATTTTTGGTGAAATGTTAATAAGGGAGAAGGGAAGATTTCTGTCGGAGAGAGCAAATAATTTCTTAAAAATTAGAAAAAAAGACAGGTAGCTGTGTCAGAAGGGGGCGATGATGAGCAAAGGGGCGTTCATCAATCAAGTATGCTTGTACAAAATGTTAATTGTTTTTACAAAGGAAGCTGCTAACGTAGATTTTGGCGGATAAGCGTGAATACATATTTGAGAAACAAGATTGGCTACTACTGCAACTACTGCTATTTGTTCGAGATACAAACAAGAAGAGCAGGTTACGGGGAAAGAAAGAGGATTGTGAGAGTGAAATAATTTTCACGTACAGCTGGTAGAACAATCAAAACATTGTCATGTTTATGAGGCCAATTATACTGTTGAGGCTCCCCATAACACTTGTCTGTCATGATGGTTAAAAAGTTGAATTTGCCAATTTACCAACCCGTCTTTTTTCGGTATGTTGTATTGTAAACATAATGATAGGCCAGGTTGACATTTCTATCCGATTGAATATTTACAAGAAGAGAATATGGAATATTCAATGCTACAATTGCGGAATAAATGGCAATGTTGCGACTTTATGGCTAAATAACTTTAGGTAATGCAAAAACCACAAGTTCAAGCTATACTTTTGTGTGGAGAAAGTTTTCGAGTAGTTGTTGATCCCAATAGAAGATTTGTGTCGATTCAGATTTTTTTGAGTTGACATGGTACCATAACATTTTTATGATTTGTGAGCTTTCTTGAAGGAGATATGTGTGTATTTCTTATGTCATCATGTGCATAGATTCTGCTGAGACATATATTGAAGGACGGCCAAGATAAGACGCCGCAGCCGCAAGGATAGTACATTTTATATATCTTGTTCGGAAATGGAACAAAAACCTGATACCCTGCTCTACCCTAACCTCAAGACAGTGAATCTTATATAGCCTTCTCCGTTTCCTATCTACTTGGTCCTTGGAAATTGAATTATTTTACTCCATCTGCGGTTGTCGGAGTTGGGGACTCTAGGCTCCAGGTATACTCTCAGTCAGTACATCTAAAGATGCCGTGTGTATGCAAGAGAACATGGATGACAGCCAAGAATTTCCCAAAGTTATATACGATGAGGAGGTTAAAAGGAAGTCAAGGATGAAACCTCAGACAAGGCGATCACATTCCAAAAGTCCCCAGGGGTTTCACCCATCCACAGAAACCATCAGCTGGGTCCGAGAAATTTAAACTTGTTATATTTCTACATTATATATATATATCTATCATCCATTGGGCTCTATCGATCATATTTGTTCCTTTTTTAGAGACAGCGAATCAATGACATACTTTTTGGTTCTGGAAAATATACACTGGTTTACCTCGAGGTAATCTTTTTCGGATTCTCCAGCCAATCCAATTATAATCGCATAAATCGAAGAAAGAGCCTTGTAAACATACTTGCATCTCAGGGAACAAAGTTTAAATTAGTGCTCCATTCTTTTGTTCAAAAGAATGTATTTCTTCTTGTGATTCTTTCTGCCTGACCAGGACTGTAGGAATTAGCAGGAGGGAAAAAAACCATTGCGAGCTCCAGGAAAAAGTCAAGGAAACTTTATGCTTTCCTCACACATAAATATAATATAACACTTGAGAATATTGGGAAAGGAAACAAAGGCCAGTATTAATATTTTCTCATGTTTCTCACCCACTCAAGAGTATTCAAAGTCCATATGAATGCATTTTCTTTTGAAAAGCAACTCTGGAGTAGACAGACAGATGAATTGTTGATCTGCAGTTAAAGGCAGTTGTAGCAAGATTCAGAGGATAATCAGGCATAGTAATAGCCGCAGGTGTTGTCTCGAAATGATTTATAAAGCCTAGCGCGTACTGTAACACTATACAGGAATTCCAAATATACAAAGATCCTACGAAGGTGTTTATTACAACAAAATGTTTAAAAATCAGAGAGACGGCAGGTTACAAAGAATGCTAGAAATGCGTCTATTCGACCGGTTCGAAATTCCACGAGAAATCTCAATACATTTATCGACGATGAAGAAGAAAAGGGTTTCGAAAGGAGATTTGTATCAGGAAAATTTGAGAGCCAGTAAATACCCGTTGCATTAAACATAGTTGGTAAAAAACAACCCTGGAATTTTTTAAAATTCTGTATGAGATGTCTGAAGACTCTGAAGGGCTCAAGCGAGACTGGAAATTTTTAGTGGCGTAGAATAGAAGCCCTAATGCGGAGTAGAACTCTGATTCAAATTCGCAATGTCGGAGCTGATCTGGATGAGCAGAAATAATTTTGTTTACAATTCGTTACTCTTCGAGATGGCACCGTTATCATGGAATCTTATAAGATGAAAGATTAGCGTGTATGTTACTACTTGACAAGAGTTTTTTAAAGGTATAAGAAGAATGCTAATGACAAGGAGGTGATTGTAATAGCCGGTGGACTGTATATATTTATCTGCTTGAAGGTTGCTACTCCAAGTCGGATTGATCGGGCAGCCTTAAGAATAGAATCGATCAGATGAACAACAATGAAGTTTGCTTCTTCTTGTCCGGCCATTTGTTGTTATTATGCATTCAGAAAGCATCACGAGGGAAGGAGGTAGGGATGACTTGCGAGGAAAAAATTCCTCGAGATCCGATTCACCAACGTCGCAAGGATTAATGTAACGAAACGTTCTGCTGCATCTGGAGGAGCAGGTAGTGCAACTTCAACTGGGGCGTATAATATGCATGATAAGGAACAAGAAAAGGAGCAGGAGATACTCCAAGATCAAGTTGCAAGGAACGAGATGATGGAGTTGAGAAGGTAGTATTAATCGGATGGGATGGACGGACGGACGGAGAAAATGAATAAAAAATATAACCAAAAGACTGTGTATAACCAAGTGAGAGCCTGAGCTGTGCAGCAGAGATATTTGGGAGCCAGCGGCTATTTGAAACTTGTAATAATCTCCGTCATAATTACTATTAGCCACCATTCGCTATGTATTCTGCCACCCCTTGATATCGTCCCCGTTCCGGACTCTTGAGGAGATTCACTTTTAAAATCTTAATCACCGTTCAGAAAGGTCGAATATCAATGTTGGAAGTGAATGTGGGGGGAAATTGGAAAACTAAAGTTACGTAACGTACCTCTGCTATTTGGACGTCGCAGCACATTCCATACTTTTTGATACCAAAATTATATAGAAATGCCAGATTTTTCTTCTGTGGGTAAATCACTTTTTAAAAATATCAACTGGTTCCTGGCTCGAAGAAGCATATCTGTAAATCAGGAGAAAAGAAAGAATTTATCAATAAGAGGCCAACAACTGCGTGTCGATCAGTCAGCACAAACCCCAAAACTAGTTCATGTCATGCTTGTTTAACAGTTGCTGACTGAGTGAGTTAGTGTGTGGGATGGAAACTGGAATGGAAGAAACAATGTGACAGATTTGATTTGACGACAGCTACACTTTTCAAAAAACCACACTGCGACAGAAATCAATATACCGGTTGAGAGAACTGAATATGTAACTGACTGGCTGAGCTACAAATGATGGGATTGTTATTGCTGAAAGTTGGAATCGATTTCATTAATCAAACCACCAGATCCTCATCATCTAACCACCCACACGCCATCCAAGAACAAGAAGGAAACAAGCAGCCAGAATTATTGTTGACCATAAAACCATCCATCAAGTGGTGAACCAGGGCCAGCCTCATAATGTTAACGCATCTAACCTTGAGCAAAATTCAAGATTAAAAACCCATAAGGGTTCACCACAGGAATGAGCTCCTGCGCTTCTTCTTGTTGACAATGTCAGCTTGGAGCAAATAATAATAAAAATCAGGTTTTTAACCTGTATCAGATGCTATGCCTATATTATTGCAAATAGAAAAAGAGTTAAATTATGAGGGCTTCCGTTTACGGAAACTTAATTTACTGGCTGTGAAAGCCTCTCGACCTTTGCCAAAACAAGGTACGCCACCACTGCCTGCCATGTACTCCAATTTACCTGTTTGTCTTCAACTCGAAAGCCAATTACAAAAGTGGCAAATGGCCGGTCATAAAAATGTAACGCTATACCTTTTGGGTAAGGAGCAATACGGAAACCCTTTGCTGACTGCCCACCTTATCTCGCACTTGAAATTGTTTTATGGAACACAATCATGTTTTTACAAACCTTCTTCAATTCTCGCAAATGGTCCTCCAGTCTTCTTGCTGTGTCCTTAGGAGTCCGCAGTGGTTTTTAAGTTCCACAATTCACTACACAAACAAAAACTTTTTGCTTTTAGCAAAATCACACGGATTCCTCCACTTTCCCACAGACAGATTAAGTATGTATTTACTGACGACAAGGTTTCAGAGGTTTCTCAGGATCTTCAAATTCCTAATTGAAGACCTCGTTCCACACACTCGATGGAGCTTTTTAAGGCGCGTGCTGACTTGACATCCAAAGCCCAAAGTTTACAGATTTTTAAAATAAATCGATACTTCACCAACTAACAAAACCGGCGACAAATTCACTCCAAGACGTTCATAAGTTGGACTTGTTTGGGACGAAGAGGTTTGTTGGGTATGCTGTCGTATTGGAATCTTGTTAAGGACTGACGACTGACTGGTAATTTTTGTTGGGTTGAAGAATGCTGAATGTAATCTGACGAGGGGAAGGAATCTTGTCCTTGCACTCACAGAGCAACTTGCAAGACTTTTACCAGCAGCGATTACAACTTCGGAGGTTTGTTGCATACGACGGGCAAGATGCTCTTTGTTGATCACAAGAACCTGCTCCTGATGAAGATGATGTGTCGTAAATGTAAGGCTGTTAAATGCTTCAAGGTAATACGAGAGTCTTTGGGCCACAAGTGTCTCTTGTGTGCCGTGTTCAAGAATCTCCACTTGAGCTTATATCATCAACGGCAATATATCAGTCCCCGTCCCAACACTTTTCATTCCAACGCTTCCTTCAAATTGAAAAGCTACACACGTTACTCCTCATCATGGCTAACGCTTAACTGTGTAACGAGACAAAGTTATGTAACCCGACTTCACTGGGAGCAGTCGCCTCATCATCGCCTGCATCGGAGGACCTGAGTTGAGCAATGACTGACTGATGATGCTGCATTGAAGTTTGGGCAGGCGATGACGAGTGGAAAAAGGAGGGACAAAAATCCCTGGAGGTTATCTGTTCTTTGAACAATTTTTTTACGTATTTAAGTTTCCTATGTATATATACGGTAATTAGAAAATTCCCGCCAAAATTCTTTCCGGAAAAAAACTTCAAGTCTCCAAAAGTGTAGACCGGAGAGAAGTAGCGTAGGTCTGGCTGACCCTTTTTGGCCTGCTGGTCGCTGGTCCTCTTGCTAATTTATATACGGGCATATAGGTTTATTTATGTGTAATGATACTGGATGCGGGCTTTTAAGTGGAGGAAACACCTACCATTACTTTACTACGACTCTTGGAGAACCTTTTCTTTCCTTCTCTTGTGGCATTCACCAAGGACCGAAGAAGAATCATGAGAAGATGAGGGCTGGACAGGCAGTAAAAACATTTAACTAGCCTCCTACATATTCCAGTCCTTTCCTTTAAATGTCTTTTCAACTACAAAAGCATTCCAGGCGGGTATACGGCAGAAAGCCCGTCGTCATTTGGGTGCACTGAAAAGACCTTCTTCTTCCTCTATTCGCTGTTGTTGTTGTTGTTGTTGTTATTAGAGGAGAGACATTAAAGGTTTCGTGTTTCTCGTGGATGTAGGTATAAATTTATCTATTTGTCCAGCCTTATTTCCAGTTGTAAACATGCCGCCTGGCATGGCCTTTCAGAATATACAATTCAAGTGTTGAAAGCTCTCCAGCAGCACCAAAACCTACGACGTCTACTTTCCAAGTCCCGCCTGCGAGATGTGGAGGCGTAGGGCTTTTGTCCTGTATGATTGTCCTCTTAATTGCACCATCAGCCGACAGGAAGAAAATCAATCGTGATTTGGAACAATGCTGGGAGCAGGAGAAGGAGGAGGAACCGCGTTTGTGTCAACTGGAGAAGATTCCTTTTGGAGGGGACTGGAACTCACTCACTTATGCGGCTCCTCCTGAAAAATGTATCTGTCAGTGATAATTTCATCCTCGGAAAATGCGTATTTTCCTTGGGATCTTCTCTAGTAACCTTTGGAATCGTGGGTTTCTGGAAGGAATTGGTTCTAGTGTTCTAGAGTGGTTAGAGTTCCTCTGCAGAGCGGAGGGAGTTTAGCTGAAAAATTCCTAACACCTTGTTCAGAGGCTGGAGAGAACTCCAAAAGTGTTGAAGGACTCAAGTACATGTACTGGGATTGTTTGTAATTTAGATTTCAAAGAAGCAACTCTTGTGCGATCCCATTGTCAGTAGGAAGGTCTTGTTCAAGTAGGACAGTCGTTTGCGGTTTCGTTGCTGCTACGTACCTCGACGTGATCCGATGTAACCGCTGTTCCCTTACTTTGTCTTAATTCAAGGAAGACAACAAGTATTCTTGAAAGTGTGGCGTTACTGGGGCCTGCTGCTGTTGCTGTGTTTTTGGCGGGAGATTTAAATTCGCGGCACGTTCCCTCGTTCTGGGGTAAAGGATTCATAGGTAGACGCGGGTGGGGAGGCACCAAAGGGTTTTGTTTGTAGTACGTACAAGAAGAAGCTCCGCTTGGGAATAGGTTTACTTTAAAAGCGACAAGGAAACCCGGCTCACTAGAGGCAGGTAAATCAGGATGAGCCGGAGAATGCGGGTAATGCGGAAAGATTTGGTGCAATTTGTCCTCAATTGAGGAGGACATTACCAGAAAACTCTTGGGATGGAAAGAGAGAACATATGAGAATTTCTGGGGCAAGAAAAATTTAACATGTGGAAGCCATTGGAATGGAGATCAGGTCAATAAGTCTACTCAACTGACTGGATATGGGCGCTGTGAAACGGTGAAGAAGTTTAGTTGGATTTCGAACTGCATTCTGTTGTTTGTTGAAAAGCGACTATATTTTAGATAGTCTAATCAAAGCTGCTAAAAGAAGAAGCTAAAATGGCTGGTAGCGGTGGTAGCGATGTATAGCTCTTTAAATTGCAGTAGAGGAAAAAATGAAGGAAATGGTCGAAATAACATACATAATGGCATGTATACACGCAGGACAAAAATGCAAGAGTGATTCTTGGAGCTTAATGGGAATTCAAGCATGTTATCTGCAATGAAGCGAATAATCTCGCCCTACTAGATGTACTGCTCGCTGGGCTTTTTCACGCATGACGGCAATCAAATGACTTGAGGAACTATGAGAAAAGAAGAAAGCTTTCTCCAAAGTAAAACATCCGCATAACACAATTTTGTGTTTCAAGATCCATGTGTAAGTCGATACGTAAGTATTGGCTTAAAATGTATACACAACAAGAAGCTCGCCATATACAGTCCACCAAAGAGCATTTCCGCAAACGACTTTTTGTTTTGTTCCTCTCTAACTAACTTTGTATTGCTGTTTCTTCTTGTGCTCATTGTGGAAGAAACTAAACATTCAAAAGGAAAAGTTGGGAAACGTAGATTGAAGTCGACGGAGAGAGTGTGAAAGTATGGCGGAGTTTGTTGGTGAAAGTTGGAAATACTTTCTCCGCGAGGATAAATGAAGCATTTACTGGGAAATTGCAAAATTCCATGAAAACGCAAGTATTCAATTTCTAATTTTAGCATGTTGTAAAAAGGAATGGCGTTGCTGGTTGGTTTGGTGTTGCTCGTTGCCAAAGCAATAAAGGCGGCAAGAAAGACAGATGTAAGCGCGCTTTTTGCGAAAGAGTTCTAAACTGCTCATTTTTCATCAACTTGTCAGTTTTTATATACACTGGTGGAACGAAATGGTATTCGATCATCTCGGCCAGCATACTTGGAGCGTTCAGGAAGCAAGGCGGAGCTTGTAAGTGCCAAGATTTGACACTGTTTATTTGAAAAGCTCTTTTGGAAATTCCGATGCATATAACAAGACACACATTGAACATGTTGTATCATTCAGCTGGAAGACTGCTGCAACATATGACTGCGGCCCTCCATGCGACCAGGATCTTCGAAGTCATCTCCACGGGCCGCATGTAGCTCTTCGGAGGATCCAGAAATTGCATGAAGATGCAAGATTGGAGACGCTCGAGGTTACAATTTTTGCTATCCTCTTCCTCATATTATGGAACTACAAACAAGATATTTAAACTCTTATTGAATTAATAGATTCGCCGAAACCATCTTCGAACTGTTCTAGCCCAAGAGCGACAGACATACGAATGTGAACTTCGTCAACAAGGCTTCGCCTTACAGAACCATGAGTGGTGGTAGAATAGGTGGCGAAAATACACAAAAATCAAAATCTTTTGTCAAGTTTGAATTTCGAAAATATCCATGCAGGAGCCTTTGAAACATTTTTAAAAACTTCAATTTTTGAATTCACGTTTGTATAATAATGGTGCCGCAGTTTTGTAGTCAAAGCTTGCTATATACATATACATACAAAGAACCGAGCAATTTGCAAGACAAACACGTGAGGTTTGCCGGAAATGACAGCGGTAACAACGGGAGACTGAATCCTTTTTTAAGATTGTTCAGCTAGTTGAGCATATAAAATCCTAACGTTTCTTCTCTCTCTCACTCTCTCAAATACATTTTGTCTCTTTCCGTGATAATACACGAGTTTTATCTCAACTTTTGAATTTCCGTCGTCGTCTCTGCAAAAAGGCAATTGCGAAAAAGCAGCTCGAGATAGGACAAAGTGGCCTGGCAGCTTTCTGTGAGTTACAAATCATACTGACCTCGTGGTAAAGTCAGCGAATGTGTCGGTGTGTAGTCCATGTGAGTTGTAATGGAGGAAGGATGAGAGAAAAGAGTTGGACAACAAGCAGGGGCTCGGTACACATTTTGGCAGAAACATAAACAAGAGGATGAAACTGTCGGTTCATTGGCTATATATCTGTGAGCCTTCAGTTTCCCTCGCTCCTATTGTACATCACTTGAGTAGGAACATCTGCTGCTGGTGCTGTTGAAGTAACATTTTTTGTTCCGTGGAGAAAGTATAAAAGCGGCGAGAAACAAGATAAGCAATGTTTGCCTGGGTGTTTGTGTATGAGGCCGATTCTAAATCTTATCATAGCTCCTAAGTGCTTTCCCATTTGAGCCTCTCGCTTCTTGTATATTTCACCCAGGACGACGCTCCACTCCAATGTGTGTATTATATCTTTCCCCGAAAGAAGCTGAGAAAAAATCTAAGGAAGACGCAAGGAGAAACATTGAAAGAGCCAACTCATATTTTGGTATAAGAGACTTGTAGAATCCGTCCAGGAACATTTCTCCACCAAAAAGCTCATGTCGGTTGGCGGCTCGCCTTGTTCTTGGTTGAATTTTTGCGCATACATAGACTGCTTTTCCTTCCAATTTCCTCTTTATCATAATCTCGTAGTCGGAGAGAGAAAAAACCAGAAAATCTTGTTATGCACCAGGAGCATCAACTCGTACAAAGACTGGCTGCGAAATTTCACAAGGTTGAAAATGATGATAGAATCTATTCAGTTTGTAGAGCTCGTTCATCTATTCACCTGGCTAATCTTATTAGATGGTGAAGCCACTGACAAGTTGTTTCCGTCGCAAGGCCGTATAATATATACTCCCTTTTTGACACGCTCTGCTCCGATGAAATGAGAAAAGAAACCGCCAAGAGAGAAAGGAAAAGTTGGAGTTGAGTTGTTGCCATGGGCAGGTGTTTTAGTCTGAGGCGGGAATTTGGCTACTTTGGCCAAGTGGAATTGTTGAAGGCCATGTTGTAACAAGTGAGCAAGTGGCCGTTAACAAAAATGATGACTTGGGGAACATAAGGTTTGCCGCCAGATAGCAAAAAGAAGAGAGAAGATGTGTGTGTCAGTTGTGTAGTAGGACAGGACATGACGACATTTCCAGGTCAAGCAGACCATTTGGAAAAGAAAGGATTTTGAAAGCTTCAAGATTTCCAAGTATCCATTTATGTACCTTTGGCTGGGAATGGTTGTCGTGGTGGTCGTGAGTCAAGAGGTCATTTCATCTCCGGTTGAGGAAAAAATCACTTTGGTGGGGTAAACGTACATTTTTCATGGTATCTCGTATTGGAGAAAGTTGGATCATTTCGGGGATGGTGGTATGTTGAAATGTTGACGAAAGTAGAGTCAAGTGGCTACGATTGTAGTTTAAACACTGACTGATGACACTTTTTTGTGGACCTTTTCCGGCCCTTTTATCTGTTGCCGCAGTTTTTGCGAACGAGATTCCAAGAAAAGTTACTTACTCCTCCTGCTGCTGGTTTGAGGAGGGAGGAAAGAGGGCCGAAATATTGGCCTACTATCCCCCTTAATGCAGTCTTGAGTGGCAAAGTACAAAGTGCTGTGTAAACTTGAGAGAAATTCGGTTAATGTACTGTACGCAGTGGAAGTTGTATATCAGGAGGGCCAGTTTGGTTGCAAAATATATTTTAAAAGAGCCAAGATTTGTGGTGATACAAGCTGGGCTGGCTGGGCATACGGTTAGAAGTGCCGGAGGGGAATTTGGCAATCTGGTGTTGGCATCTTGAGGTCTATAATCTTAAGGACGTTATTTCCGTTTGGGTGGGGTGGGTGAGGAGCTATCATAAAACAATCGGGGGATTTTATAGCTACGCAGAAAATAAGACGTCTTGTGCTCTTATCACGCGATTATTTTTCTCCTCCACCTCCCCCCGTCCTGGAATCACTGTGACGGGGGGAGAGACGGGCATAAATCTCTCTTTTTCACCAAACGAAAGCAAGTTTCTTTTCTCCGGCAAAGTGCAATCGGCCGAATGATGAGTGTGAGAAAGATGCAGGCAAGTGTGCGCAAATCCGGTTACTGAAAAAGCGTAGGCGACGGATATATACGGAATATGTAACATTGAACCAGCGTCATCAGAGTTCACAGTGAGCGAAAACAACAGGGATTATTGTGCGACAACAAAAACAAAGTAAATCCAAACAAAAGCTGGCTTGGCATAAAAAGATATGAAAAGAAGGGTGGAAGGAATTCGAGTGAGTGAGGAAAAACTAGGACATCCGTATTAAAATTGCCAACGACATTTCTTGGGCTCTACATCCCACAAAGACATTATGCAGTGCACATGTATACATATGGAGAAAGTAGGCGGCTTGTAGTGCAAAAAGAGGAAGAAGACAAACAAAATGGCAGAAGCGTATGTGTAAAATGTAGAGCATTAAGAATCAAATCGGATTTGAGAAGCTCTAAAAATGTCAAACGGATAAATCAAAGGTGATGAAAAGCCCATGAGAGCTTTGATGTCGTGTATAGGAGCTATAAAAATTGGCTATTATTTTTGCTGGATATGTTCGGCCTTTTTCATCCAGTCAGTACTGCTCGATTTTGGATCTTTGCAATTTTTAGGTTTGCAGTTTGCGATTTTGAAATGAATTGTGCAAATAAGAAGCGTCTTTTTACGTTATTAGTGAAAGTATACAGTTAAACTGACAAGTGTTTCACAAATGATTATAGCCTGAAACACATTTTTATTTTGAACTTATCAAAGCTTTGGCAGCTTGGCACTGGCACCGTATAACGTAGTTGCATCAAGGTTGAAAGGCTGGTTAAAATTGATTTTACGTCCTTTTAAAGAACAAGAAGAAGGATGCAGAACAATGTGTAAATAGTGGAAAGAAAAATCAGGATAAAAAACGGGGCTGAGTGACTGATTGATGATTCCTCTCTCCTGACGGTGTAGCCCGGCGAGGGTTTTTCGAGGTAATAATAATAATACATGAGGGAGAAAAGAGGAGCACGCAAATGCTTACGCGGTCCTGTTTTGGTAAAGTACACGAGAAGCCATTAATAATTGTCGTAACTGCTGAGAAAAAGTGGATGCGTGGTTGGAAAAAGTTGGTAGTAGAAAATGGGTGAAAGCAGTTGTTGTTGCTCCTGGAATCCCGTTTCATATGCATCTATTTACACGCGGAAGGCGTATTTGTGTATACATCCCCCAGCGTAGCCGACATCAAAGAGGAAAGCATGTAAAATTGCATGTTTGGTTTGCTATGATTCCAAGATTACAATTGCCTAAACCTGCAATAAAAAATAAGGTTCTTGGAGAGGCGGGTTTGGGCCATTGTCGGGATGGCGGCTAATGAATGACTCGCCTGTACATTTGTACATGGAAACATGAATCTTCAACAATCTCCTCAAAAAGCTGCATCTGTATTGGATTTCTAATAAAAAGAGCTCAAGCTTAATTTTGATAGCACGTTTCCAACTAAAAAGTCATTCAATTAAGCTTTGTTAAAGTCCGAGCTCCAACCACCAAGATCTGCATTAATCCTTAATCTTCTAGTCTGCGGACGATTTAGAAAAACCAGGAAAATTTCTAGGCACTTTTAGTCAGATTTTTAATGAAATGTCACAACTTTTCAAGATCACAAGCGTGAAGAAGAAAGTTAGCGAATGACCTCAAAGACCTCTGCAGTAAATAAGGCGGAACGGAAGTTGTTGGCGGTCATTTCCATGATTCCGAAAGTACTTTTTTCTAAAATTGTCAAGGAACAGCGTACTTTACACGCGGCTTCAGGAAGAAACAACACTTTGGTTTTGAAGTTCCTGGAGAATTGTGGAGCCGTTCACCACGCTTCTCTCTATAGATAGCCACATTGTTGTGAAAGCGTGAGTGATGTTACAGAGAGTGTCGCCGTTGATGTTCCTTTTCGCAACACACATCCGCAGTTCGCTCATTCATACAAACCAGGAATTTAATGAGTTTGAAATAAGCAACTCGACTGGCTTTTGAATAGGAAGAAACATATTTTCAAGTTTCCGTTTGTGCGGGAACTTTTTGTGGTTTCCACAGCAAATGTTACTGCGGGTTTAGTGCTGTAGAGAAGCTTTTACTGTTTTCTTCCGGCAATTTGAACAAAGTTATTTGTAGTGGTCTCCTGCCCTGGCACCCCGCGTCCTTGGCTCCAGCAATTGCACCACCACAAACGATGGACTGAACAGCAAGGGGCACTCGTTCCAACTCACGGAGAAAGCACACACACACATATAATAATATATATCTGATTGTGTAAATGGATGGAATGGAAATATCACTACGTACGTGTACGTGGCGACGAAAAGTCATGATTGCTGTGGGGAGGAACATTGATTGCAATTTGTACAGCTTTTGTCGTGTACTGCTGCGCTATTGTCACAAGGGGTGAAAGCTGTGAGGAGTTTAATTTAGAAAATGGGCGGGAACACGAGGAGAAATAAGTCAGTCATTCAAGACTTGAAGAAGACGGTGTTTCGTAATGCTGATAAATTCGTACAGTTGAGGATGAGCCGTGCGTTCAAGTGTGAGTTGTGTGAATGCAATCAGGAAATGACTTGACGGGAAAGTTGACTTTGCACAATGCAATTGAACTTTTGTGTGGTGGGAGATAATTATGAGGCTGTCAAGTTGGTGGGACTGAGTGCAGCTGTCCGGAACAGTATATGGCGGAACGTAAATACGAGATAATTGATAGGAGCTTCCCAAAATTGCTCGAGTTTCCCGCCATTCATCCAGCCAAACCCAGCAAAGTCCCCAATGATGAATGCCAAAGGGATCCGGGCAAAGTCCATATTTATAGTCGACTTTCTCCATCTTTTCCAAAGTCCTGGAAATATGGTGAAAAACTAGCTGGCGATGGGCAGGCCAGTTTAGCCTTTTTGATGCTTGGTCAAACGCTTTGTGAGTTCAGAGCAGAGCAATGAATCAAAGGACAAAAGCTCGAGACAGCCAGGCAACGGAGCGAAGCACAACAAACGGTGACATAACTTTTGTCTCGAGAGAGCTCGAATAGACACGGCGACTATGGGCTGAAAAGTTATTGTTTTCCAAGGAGCAGCCCAAGCTACCGCATTCAGTCAGGATTCAGGTATACTAGAAACTAGGAGGGCACATCAAGTTAATATTTTAATGGTAGAAGTCTTCCTGTATAGCTTGTTGCCATGTTAATTTCCAATGATGTCAACTTTCCTCGACTGACGAGAAAACTTGGGTTAATTTCCCGACGCTTTGTGCATTTCCTCCACAGGAATCGCTGCTTGTAAGCTCCTTGTCTGCAAGTTTTGACAGAGCCGGCTCATGATTTATGGCTCTTGTTCTTGAGGATAATCGGAAGGTTGGCTGCTGGATCAAGAACGTCGAGAAGTCTTGGAGCGGAGCAATTCGTATCAATTATATGCTGCGAGCTTCTGCTTAAGCTTATTGCACCTGCAGTTTAGCTTGGCGGTGGCGCTTATACGTAACATGAGTGCTTTTCAGAAATGAATAAATGTTGTTTCCAGACATTTGTGTATACTCATGGCTGATACAGCTCTTTACTTACATAGAGAGAGTGAAAGTGCTCAAGTTTGAAGGAAGTAGGATGCATATTATGATGGCGAGTTGCTGGAGCGGAATAGAAGCTGGATGCACAGCATAACAATAAAATAATAAGAAATAAGAAATTTGTGTCGGATCTTTTCCTCTGTCTGTCATAGGGACGGATGAGTGGAAATGGAGGAGGGCAAGTCAGACAAAAAATAATGAAAGTTTCGTAAGACTGTATAGATGGCTTGTCATGTCAGCTAGACGGGTATTTGAAGTGAAACATGGAAATATATATTTACAAGAATTTCATGAGCCAAAGAAAGAAACCTTTTTGGGGGATTTGTGATGTATCGAAAATATAATATTTAACCTTTTGTTTTCCGTGAAGAGATGTATCCATGCTGGAGAGGTGTTGAAGGAGCTTGCTGACTCTTGGAGAAGGAGGAAGGTTCAAGTACGTCTTGTGAATCCAAAAGTTCTTCGGCGCTCGAGGCGAAGCAAAACACTGAATATATAGCAAAAGTTGGATAAATTTGGTCAGTGGCGACGTAGTGCGAAAAACTCATTTGCAATCCAAAGAGGATGTGTTAGGAGAGAAAGAAAACAAGAAAGCCATTCATTTCGCACCGCCTGCTCTCCTTTCCACTACTGGCCTGAACGTCTTTTGGAGAAAATAACTTTGCTTATTTCTCTCCATACTTTGTTTTGTGCAATAACATAAACATTGTAAGTTTGTTTTCTTTCCCTTCAAAGAAATAAGGGAGGGACTCATTTGTCCATGCATATGCAAGCGTACATTACATGTATGATGAGAAGAGGGGGGGACTCAACAAAGTTTCCAACAAGACCATCAGTCGGGCTTCATTTGGTTGTACGCTGGAATCTTATAATGTTGTTATGTTATCGCTTTTTGTCAGCCGACCAAGAGTAGACAGGATATTTTGTAGGAATCTTCTTCTTCTCCTTTTGCAATTTTCTTTGGACTGGTTTGGAACAAATTAGGGGTAAAGTACATTCATTCTGACGCTAACTCAAGAACATATGAGTTGGGAAGAAGCTGTAATGATATGCCAAAATAAGATGAAGGCACGTTTGGAAAATTTTATTAGCTTCGTGTACGAGTCCCGGGAGATGTTCCATTTCCTGGTTTGGTAAAAATTGTGGAAGAAGTAGAGCGTTTGTGTAGGAACGTAATCCTCCCACTCAATCCCAGGTAACCAAGTATAAAAAGGACCTTGCCGTCAAAAATATAAAGCGAGCTCACTCAAAGTCTGCTACTGGAGAGAGATGCATGTAAAACTCGGGGAAAAATATCATCACGGCTTTCACCAGTTTTAAGCTGCTGGCTGGAGAAAATTGCACGGAAGTATGTGGCGGTGGTGGATCCGGTGGAATCTGGTGAAAAGAAGATGACTTGAGGCAAAAACCGGAACCGGCTTCCCCCGCATTAGACAGAAGGGAATAATTCAAGTATATTACTTATATGTATACGCCTTTTTCTAATTTACAGACAGACAACCCCTCTGTCTGTGTAGTAGAAGAGCCGAAAAGAAGGAAACTTTGCTAAGGGAGATGATGGTTGGTGGTGGTGGTGGTGGAATCAAGAAAAAAATAAAAAAGCGTTTCAAAAGAAGGGCAAAATTATAGGCGGGCGTATAGTATAATTCTCGTGATTTTTTCGCTTGAAAGAACAAAGACAATTTTTCGCACAAAGAATTTCAAGCTTTGTTTGAGGCGGAGCTTGAGGCTTGTGTTCATTAGGGAGATGATGACAAGCAAAAGGCTGACTGTGAAATTATTTATGAAAAATACAAGTTGGGGAGAAATTGAGACCTTGCAATCTATGGGAACATCATGACATATCATGAAACATTTACAAAGCTTCTGCAGAAAGGAAGCTGGAGGCGTGGGCATTAGAGTGTTTGGCGCAATTCTAGTGAATATTTTGGAGGAATCAGAGCAAGACGGCAATAAGAGAGCTGGAATAGGGTTAAGTGGTCTATTAAGCTCTTGTAGTTTGTTTGTTGTGGTTGTCGAAGAAGAAGACGAAGAAGAAGCTGAGCAAAGATCCGGAAAGAATGTGTGAATTACTGGACAAGATGATAAAAGTAGTAGTAAGTACAGTGATTTCGATGGAGTGACTTTGTGTAGGATGTGTTGGAGAAATGTTCTTTTGGCTCCTTTTGATGATGAGGGGTTCATAAAAGTAAATACGATGGGGATAAGGAAATTTAGTGTTGAATGTGCGACAGGACTTGTGATTGTATTGGCACGACGGCAGTACATGAATGTTTTGTGACTCCCACAAGAAATCAATAATCGCCTCGTAAGAATGATGTATAGGCTGGAAATGGGGAGCATAAAAGTGATTTACTGACCAATAAGTCCTGAGCAGTGTCCATAAACAAAAACTTTTCAGCGGCCAAAAAAGGAGATAAAATACTGGAAGGAGATTCGATCGTTTGAGCCAAGCAGTGATGGTGGTGATGATCTGTGTCTGGTATATTGAATGCGATTTTATACACTGTAAAATATGAGAGTACGGCCTTCAGCTTACATGTGAGAGAACTTTTTTCAATTGTTTTTATTTTTCTGTCCTTCAGAATTCAGAGTACAAAGAAATTTTTTAATTGAAGAGTCCTATTCGTATCAAGCACAGAAACCTCGGTTGCTCAACGCTGACTTCAAAGAACCTCCATAAGGAACACAAGTTCCGCTGATGCACTCCATTTTATGCTGACACGGGCTTCCGCGATACAGCAAGCAGATTCGGCGCTCCGAGTTGAATTCGGCATAAACTGGGCACTGGCACTTGCCATCAACGCAAGCGAGTTGAGGAATATCGTCGCATTCTCCAGGCCCTTCGCAAGCTGTTCCAAAGTCAGCAGCACAAAAACCTTGGCTGTTGGACAGGTAACCGTCTTTGCAGACGCATTTGTGTTCGCCAGTGACAGAGTCCAAGGTCTTGCTGGAACAGTAAGCGTTGGAGTCGCACTCCATGTCGGAGCTGCAAGGGCCACTGGCACCAAAGCGGCAAGAACCGTCGATGAAGATCTGATTAGTGTACTTGCATCGGCAGAGGCCTTCGTAGCAACTCAATCCTGTGGCGCAAGGGCGATGGGCGTTGCAGGACCTGTTGAAGTTCTCCGGTACAGGTGTGGTGCTCAGATCGGGAGCTGCGGTTGTCCAAGTCTCAACGCAAGTCTCAAGAGCAGAGTCGAAGGAGTACGTATCCAGGTAGCACTGGCAGGTCCCATTGATGCACTGAAGTTGCTTGGATACGTCGCATCGCCTTAAATTGGTACAAGGCTGTCCGAGCTGTAGAGGCGAAGGGATGCTTTGGATGAGCATCTGTTGCTGGCGAACTGGTAGGCAGGTTCCGTTGGCGACGGAAGATTCTTGGTAGTGTTTGTTGCAAATACAGCGGCTTGTCTCCAGGTCACAGTGGGCGTGGTTGACACATAACTTGGTAAGGTGAAGGTCGCTGTTGATATAATCCAAGTCTGTGACGGAAGTATTCGAAGGCAAGAGCTGGCAAACACTCCCGACTTTGATGTTACAGTTTCCATCGGTTGAACTTCGAGGACGTATGTTGTATGAGCCGGTAAAGAAGCTTCGGGACTCTTTGAGTTGGTAAAGAGCGTCTGGACTGATGCAGCCACAGGTTCCGGAGCGGCGACATTCGAGACCTTGATGAGCTCTGCAGTCGGTGTTGTTGAAGCAAGCGTCGCCAGGGCCGCCCGACAACTGCTGAACCGGCGAGGAGACCTCCGTCGGTCCCTGGTCCTCCTGCAAGATTGCTGAAGTCACTGAATTGAAAGAATTGCAAGACGTGAGTAGAAAAATGACGAAAAATATTGTAGTTGCCATTATGTGTATGGATCACAGCGATTGACTTGTAAAGCTGGTTAGCGATGATGATACGACTAAGGTTGAGGTTGAATGAAGGTTATAAGAATGATGTATATTTATTTTCAAGACGTAAAAGATGTTTACAAACTGACTGAGACTGCGAGCACAAGGTTGTTTGCTTTCGGATGATACTTTTCTACTAATTCTTTCTGATCGAAGACTCTTAGTCAAAGACTCAAGCACATTTATTATGATCAAGGATAATATCCAAGTTACACCGTTTACTAACGCAATCGTTGTTCAGCCGACAGGGCCCCCCAGATTTGGCCATGCACTTCTTCTGACTACCTTCCACAAACGTTTGGAAGGCTGAACCACATTCGCATCTACTGTTGACACACGTGAGCTTCGCCATCAAGTTGCACTTTTCCCGGAGGCTGCATGGCATCTCGTACCCTGCAGTGCAAAATCCGTCAAAGTCAGTCAAATACCCTTGGCTGCAGACACAAGTCCTTGGAGAGTCATTCCCAGTTGTTTTGCAGGAAGCGTTCGGGTCACAGTTGGTATCAAAAGTGCAGGGAGCTCCTTGTGGTAGACGGCAGACGTCGTCAATGTACTTTTGCTCCCTGAAGCGACATAAACACTTGGCTTCTCTGCAAACAAGGCCCGCTAAAGCGCACTCGGTTCCAAAAGTGCAGTCGTCGCCGAAGGAAGCTCCACCGGTTTGGCGCTTGGTCACTATTTTTCCAGCCTTGGGCGATGGTGTTGGGACCAGGTCTTCAACGGGGGTTTGGATTTTGCCATTGCCGTTGCTCGAAGCGTTTCCCGCTTCCCAGCAGGCCACAAGGACCGTCGCGGCAACCAAGATTCTAGAAAGAGCGCGGGTCATTTTGAACTATAGGCTCGAACTTCCCTGGAAGATGTTGTTTGACTGAAGAAACTTGGTTTCGAACTTCCAATCATCGTTATCGATATCCACGACGGCTATGTCAATATTTTCCACCGATATTGCAGCCACTTTTAGCTATGAGCTGAGCAAATAAACTTGATCAACAAAAACATTCTGACTCAGTCAGCTTGCAACATGATACTGTGGCAGGAGAATTCTTGGAGTTCAAGTATATAATTACTAGTGAATTTGTGGATGCCCTTGAAACTTGATACATTTACCTGGTGGTGGAAACGAAGAGCATTTTGAAGCCCATAAAATGGCGAGCACGAAACAAGAAATGCGGGCAGAAATCGCTCTTGGAAAAAGAAGAAGGAGAAAATGTTGGCAATGTGGAAAGGTGCCATTAGTGGGCATGGTCTTGAATATCCATCCACCCACGTCCGTCCAAACCTTTAACATTAGAAGGTTGGGGAAAATGTTGTGCCGTCAGCTGGTGTAATGGCTAAAAGGGTTTCTACGTTGCCACACAGTTGACTAGGCATGATTTCTGGTGAAAGTGTAGGGCCACATGTAAGCATACGTAGGATTTCTTGTTGGCTTTATTACCATGAAACCATAAAGCGTCCTGTATCTTATCACGTTTCGCGTTTATTAGCAAGCTATTTGGACTGGTATCGTTGTTGGAATCTACAGGCTGGTGCGCGACCGCACCTTTACCTGCGGACTGTTCCAGTTGCAGAAGCGGAATTCCGTAGAACTATATTTTGCACCCTGCTCCTCCTCTATTACCTTGAGTACATGTATTTGGGAGGGTAATTTAGTCAAAGTGTAACTGGATAATAATGAGAATATGTAGGGAAGGAGGACATTAATTGCTCATGTAATTACAATATGTGGGACTCGTTTTTGTCGAGGCCAATAAAGGGTAATTGGGTGCAATAATTGGCTACCAGGAGGCACTTACGTCCGTCTCTCTGTAATTAGCCAAATATGTTACCTGGCCAAATGACAATATGCTTCCCATCCTCGGCCATCCCTACTTGCAGTACGTACGTTCCCAGGTGGCGCTGTTAGCTGAAGAAATCCCATTACATCGGCCCGCATCTTCTATAACTAAAGTTTGTTGTGGACAAACAAAGTGCCGGAGCATTCAATAGTGGAATGAGCGTAGGACATGTAAAAGGGCATTAGAAGGAATCCTCGGGGATAGCAAAGCCCTGCTTCTGTTGTGCGAATCCGAAACCATCAGCATCAGAGCTCGGACGACTTGGGACGACGAGAATTACTTGGTCGGGTTTCGTGGCAAGCGCTCGTTTTCTCATAACACTCGCTATTTGTATCGGGTTGTAAAATTTAGAAAATCGCTTTCTATGCCGCCATCACCGAATCTCGGTACACGGCTAAACACACGGGAAGGATTGCTGTCGTAGTGGTGGCCTTGAAAGAAACTATGTTTTTGCTTGTTGACGCTACTTTGATGCTGTGTTCTGGTTTGTGAGAGGATTTGGGCGGTGTCGGGAATGTGTCCTTTGAGAGACACTTTTGAATGAGATTGAGGAAACCGAATGGCTTGAATGTTGCTGTTTTGATCATAAGGTTTGGGTACATGGGATCAGGACTGGATGGCTGGACTATTATGAAAGCTAACAATAACGATAAGAGTGAATTTTCTGAGGGCTGAATTTAACTGCTCTCTCTTCTACTTTAACAGGACGCTTGACTTGGAAAAGTTGGGTGCTGATTTTGTGTAATTGGAGGAAAAATAATAATAAGTAGACTCCTTGAAACTTGAAACTTGATCAGGTGTAAATTGAGGTGGGTGATATCAAAGTAATTTTTGTTTGATTTTGAAATTCGCTATTACTCTGAGAAAAACTCAACAAGAACGTCAGTATTTGACTTGATGAGTCTTGCGTGTGTGTGTGCTGCTTTCACCGGAAACATAATCTCCATACGAGCCCATGAAGTAAACGAGGGAACGTTTACACAGTGGCAAAGTAGGCCTCTCCTTATTCCAACTGCGGAGCCAGCAGAACACAATATTTTGGAGGCAGAAGGAGGGTTGAAGAAAAAGAAAAGCTGGCACATTTCCCTTGCTCCTTTCAGTCGCTGGGAACTCTTGGTGAAAGCTCCTGTTTTCGCTCTTTCTCTCTCTCTCTTTGAAGCTCTCTTAAAGCTGTGTGGCTTTGCTGTTCTTTGAGTCACCGTTGGAAAATATATGTGGTGTTGAGAAGGTTTGAAAATCTGAGGCTGGAATTGGAATTTCGGCAGTGCTTTAAAGCAACGCGGACTTTGCTGCTCCTTCTTCCTCTGGCTGAGAGACGGAGACGGAATAAGTTGTAATAATAATTCTTCTTCTCCGGCGCGTTTCCGTATTCCGCAAACTGACAACATTTGTTAGAAAAAACATTTCCAACTGGAAGCGCTAGACAAAAGCGTGTTCATCTGGTGGTGACAATCCCAATTTATGTAGTGTTTCTTCTTCTTGGCTCCTTGTCGCCTGGGTCTGGTGACAGGCGAATAAAACGGTGACTGCTGATCTATCGTTTCTCTCAAGTGTTTGTCTCGTTGTTTTCAAATCTTGCTTTCTTCCATCCAATATCAAATTGACAGTTGTCCTTCTTCCCCCGCCGCCATCTGAGATATTGACGTGGTCGTATTGACATTTGTAAACAAAATGCCAATTTCGGGTCAAACTGCATAGCTATTCTCATCTGTCATCGTCGTTGATATACAACACTTTTGCGTCACTCTACCAACTCAAGAAGGAATTCCTTCCAAGGTTGGAAAAGTTTGCGTAAACGGCACAACGTATACTCCGTGTACTGTATACTATACGGAATGAACACATTGAGGTGAAAGTTAGACGGAAACTGTTTACGACTCGACTAATAATAACCAAGGAAGTGGGCGTTTGCTTCCACGACGAATGTGTACATGTACAATCGGCTTCCTCGTTCCGGTTTACGACTAGTCGAAACTTTCTCGTACGAATATTACGCGTCGCTGAGCTCATCTGTACTCCTGCTTTGAGTACTTGAAGGTTCAAGAGAAACTTTCCGTGGAGGTACGTTTACTACTAATTTCACCTGCTTTCGTCAGTTGTAACTGCTGCTGTACTGGAGCTGAAGAAGAGTGAAAGTGCAAAAGTGAAGAGCATGTACAGTTTTACATTAGCTTGATCCATTTCCTGGTAAAAACACACGGTGGCTGAATTCAAGACTTCTCTGCTTCTTCTCCTCTGCTTTTACTAATTCCTGAGGCGTGAACAATCTGTAAAGTCATCAAAGAAGAAGCTTGATAGTACTTTTACTCGCTGCTCAAACAAGTTCAACTAAAATCCCATTCATTTTCTACAAATTGTAAGTTTACAAATTCACAGACATATTTGAGTCTGTAGGGTAGGAGTAGTTAGTTTTGTTACGAATTCAAAAAGTGTTTCGCAAAAGGTTCAGCCAGCGTAGCTTGATATGCAAGTTGATTCAATTTGGCACACGTATATATTATGCTCCTTCTTGCCGTTTCATTCATACGTACGCCAATGCGGATGTTACGCTCCAAGAAGAGAAGTATAGCCGCAGGCTCGGCTAAGTTGAATTAATTAATGTTGGACACGTCTAATTTATATTATTAAGTTTTCAATTTTGCAGATGACTAAATCAGAAATCGAGCTCTAAACAGCATGTCACGTTGAATATTTCAACGTATAACCACAGCATAAAAAGGGGAAAATTTTGGTTTGTAGAATTTCTCCATATTTGATCATTGTATAAATCTGTTGAATTTTCGTCACGTCCATGATGTGCGGCCATGTCCAGGTAATGCGAGACTCGTAAAAAAACTCGCATGTGGCTCAAACCGAGTGCTCCAAATCTGAGCAATGTCTGTCAGTAAATGAGATGTGCGGAGGGGTTTGAAAAAACAAAGAGGCAAAAGTTTAAGCCGTCACGTGCTTGGAAAGTAAACGTGGACGAAGAGAAAGAAAAAAGATTTTTTTACGAGCCAAAATATATAACATTGAGGTTAGTAGTAGACAAGTTGGTGCGGTTAGAAGAGTGTGGGTCGACGAGTCATTTTTATGAAAACAGTTTTGTTGAGAGTTAAGCAATGCTCTTTCTCTTTCAGAGTGGTACTAAAGATGAATACAAAATTTAACAATTCATGAAAGACGGAAAAGAAAATAGCGAGACGTTCTTTTTCAACAGGGACTGCAAAACTTGAAAGAAAATGCCATAAAACTATGTGCATGGTTGTACATTACTGTGTAGCGTAGCAGTAGTAGTAAGTACGCATATTTTGACGTTGGACCACCAAAATAAACATGGAGTTGAAAAAGTAAGGGGAGAGGCGGCTAATGGACAGTATGGCGAATTTGGTAGAATTTTTACGTGACAAATTTAGGCTCCTCTATACGCATAAAATGGTTTAAAATATTTTTTGTTATCTGATTTTGCAGCGCCAGAGACTCAATCGAGCGACAAAGTTATTTGTTCTCCAAATATTTTCTAGTGGCCTTTTTTACCCCTGGAAGTTTGTGTCGAGAAACATTCAGAAGTTAGAAACCGCTTGTCGATATAACTCGACTTAATGGTGACGCGGCTCGTTTCATAAATTTTATCACGTGGCTTTGGAATGGTAATTGGCCGAACATGATATAATGGGTGGAAAAATTCTGGTGGAAAGCGTAAAGCGTCTCTTCTATAGCCTAATAGTCAATAAGAGGAGAAGAAGTTGGAGAAGAAAAGGTCTTTTTGTGTGAGGTAAAGTGGAAAAACCACGTGAGAGAAAGTTGGCCAAGACACAAAAGTGAAGGAGTCTGGTTGGTAGACTCAGTAGTCGGCAGGAGCGAAAGGGACAATTTAGACTATAGGCTATAAACGCAAGACAGACGTGAAAATTTAGAGGCTGCCAATATAGCTGAATTCAATTTCTTTGGCGGTGGTGGTGGGACTCGAAAGGTGGCTTTCAATGAATAAATGGCTCAGGTAAAAGTAGTCACAAGTGGTAATAGAAATTTGGCTGGGAAAGAAAGTTCTCTTGGGTTTCCGAGAAAGTGTAGAAATAGAAAAGTGGATGGGAATATGGGAAAACAGGTGGAGAGGAAATAAAGTTTTGCCTACTGTTTGCTCAACGGCCTTATCCGGGAGGCAAACCGCAGGATTTTAATTATGCGGACGAATACGACGACTTAATTAATTTAGAACAATTATTTCGGAATAAATTAACGAAAGAGCCAAGTAAAATACATTAAAACGTTTGCACACAACTTCCGCTGTATTTACATAACGTTGGTTGTTCCTTGTGTGGAAATTGTACAAATTTCATTCAGTCAGTTTATAAAATTAAGCGGTGAGCTAAAAATTTAAAAATTACGTGCGGGCGTTTGGATACTGGATTGAATCATTTCAACGGGCGTTTGAGTTTTGTGAGGGAAGCATATGCCGATTTTAGACATGTGTTTCTGACTCAGAAGAAGAGGAAAGGGATCTTCTTACAAGTTGTTCAAGTTGAAGTATCAAAGGTGTGTGATCAACTTTTTAACTAAATGCAAAAGACTCTTACAGGTTACCGTAAGTTTCCATAGAAGAAGAAGAAGAAGAAGAAGAAGAAGTTTGTGTTCTTGTTGGAAAGAAAAGTAATTCCAGCTCGAGGGTATACACTTTTCAGCACTTTCTTCACACAAGTTCCTGTAATCACAGTGAAAGAGAGAAGAGGGGAAGAGTTGATGGTGTTAAAAAGTTGAAAGAAAATATAAAACTAACTTTCCAATGGCTCCTTTGTGAGGAGGAGGAAATCTGATGATGGAGAAACTGGCTTTTCTAACAAAAGTTGCTCCCCTTTCGAAAAAGCAAAGCCGGAATTAAGATGACAAGAAGTAGTAGTGCAAGTGGATGTGGAGGGAAACAAGTCTTGGAAATTGCGAGGAATATTTTGCTCAAGCCAAATTCGTATGTTTCTTTGGTGGTTTTTGCAGTCAGCTCAACAAATGTTGCATAATCTTTGAGGTGTAGAGCGTGTGGAAACTTTGTCAAAATTTAGGAAATTGGCTTGGCCTTGAAAGTAAAAACAGTTATGAACAACCATTCTCAGATTCATGCCAGCTCGCAAAAAAATATTTTTCGCAGAGCAGTGTATACTGAATTTTGAAAACCAAAGTTGTTAGAAGCTTGGAAAATTCTGCTATAAACTCAGCATAATTTTGCAGATTCTGAAACTTGCAAAAAAGCAAATTTTACTCAACTATTCATTTATTCCTGAGAGAGTTGGCAAATTATGCGTCATTGTCGAGCCCCAGCCCCAGCAACGGAATAAACAAGTAAATATTTTGTCATACGTGAAGGTAATGAGAATGAAAGGCAAAAGTTTTTGTTTATGACCAGTTGAAGCATACAAAAAGTTGGAGAACTTGGAGAAGTTCAAACCGTGCAATGCGCAAAATGGAAATGGCTGAGAAAAAGAATTTTGGAATTGCGCTATGGCTGGAGACACGAACGTAGATGTACGTTATTGGAGGCGATGCCAAAAAGTTTAATCATAAATAAAATTGGACGATATAAAGGAGAGAGTGAGACAGAAGCATTTTGTGCGTGTCATATGAAAAAGTAGGAGCAGTGGAACATATTTCACTGGGAAAAGAATCAGGGATGGAGAAATGGTCGATCCGAACCATATGATTCATGGAGCTTCTTCTCCCTCGTTTCCGCTCAAGTCTCCATTCGCTAAACGTGGTATCAAAGAGTCTGGCGACGATCACGAACGTGAACAAGGCGATTGGCGATTTTGCAATTTTTGCTTGCTCTACTGATCTGCACTGACACTTCCAAGTTGGAATCCAACCGCTGACCCGATATTGGCCTCGCGCCGCGCTCCCTTGAAGAAGCGTGAGATCATCCAGAAATTGGACTCAAACGACATGATGAACGCAATCAGATGAAGCGTTACAGAATTCGGTCGCGATCTCCATGGGCGGGACGGTGGAATTTCTTGTCAGAGATGGCTATTTAAGTACGTGCAAAAAAGTGTGGACGAAAATATTTTCATGCCCAGTTGCTCCTACAGCTGTGCTGGTAGTTAATAGAAAACGCATCCCGTTTTCAGAATAAGCCGCAAGCAGTTGCTTGGAACGAAATCAAAGTAGAAGAAAAAGTAATAAATTTCCAGTACCAAGCTGTACAAGTAAACAAACACTTTGTGCGTTGCTAACTGGTATGCAAGAAATGCTGGCTGGAATAAAGTTTATTCTTTTGAGATGAAGCGAGTGAGTTTGGATAAAAGATGTATATTTTTACATTCGCAAGAAGCGTGTGCTGGAGGTTGAAAAGTCATGGTTGAGTTGATAAGAGCGAAGATATACGCACAAGTGGGCAAACTGCTGGAGCGAATCCTCGTGGTGAAAGCCAAGCTCGGCATGTCTGAAATTCTGAAATGTTATATGGAATGATTCATTACCGATTTGGAGATTAAAGCAGTCCATATTTTGACCTTTTTGAGCTGGGTTAGTGTACACAATATTTTGCGAGTTCAGAGATCGCCCGCGCCCCGCCAAGGGTTCCATGTCCATGAATACCGAAAGTAGGCTTTGACTCTCTTGATTTATTGCTCGAGTTCGATGAGAGTTTATATCAGATTTCAAAAGTTGGCCCAGTTACACGGAATCCATGACTTGTGTCGTTTGGGCTTGTGGCCTGGACTTCTTGGCCTGTGTGGCAGTGTGGCATGTTCCGGAAGCTCAATGAGCTGCTGAGCAATATCTAAAAGTTTCAAGCGATTTTTTCCTTTTCGATAGCGTGAAGGAGCCGAGACATGAAGCTTGGGAAACTGCGGGACAAAACTAAAATTGAATACCAACAAAACTTGTTGTAAATACACTGAATTATTGGGCACATTACTGACAGACTTTGAACTTCATTTTAGGAAACCAGGCTCGGGTCCTAAGCTTGATGTGGCTTCCAGTTGTGAAGCAGAAGTTCATGTGTGGGATCTTTTGCCGCCTCCAACTATTGACTTTGCAAAGTTGGCGAGTTGTGAAGCGGAATTCTGTTGAAAAGTAAAAGTCAAAGAGTCGCCAAAAATACCGCAAGGCCCGCCTTGTGTCACGTACATCGTGGAGCTTGAACCCACGCGAATAGTAGTCGATATAGCGCGTGTAATAGCTTGAGGCGAAATCTCGTTTTTTGAGGAAGCTGAGCCAAAAAGGTCCTGCGGACGGTCATTAATAATTGAACCCTCTATGCTGTTTTTGTAAGACTTTTGTACAAGTTTTAATCAGCATGAGAACCCTTAGTTTGAGGGGCAATTCAAAAAAACCTCATGAAGAAACCTTGTTCTTCTTATTGACGTATACAGTACTGGCGGGGATGAATAGAGGAAATATGGTGCAAAAGAACAGATGGAAAAATATCTAGAGGTTTTTGATCGAGTTTTCCATCAAAGAAAAATGTGCGGCATGTTGAAAAATAAGAAGACTAAAAGTGGGGTTCTCTAAAGAGGTGAAAGAAATAAGCATGTTTCCGGCTGTATGTCTGTGCGGACAAGTAAATCCAATTTTCTGCAAACGAGATCAATGGATAAGGGTCCGATGTTGAGAGTCGAGAGGAAGAAGAAACGCAAAAAGAGCAAAAGGACTTTCTTTTTCCCATGCAACTGTGGAAGAATCAAGTTGTTGGTTGTGGGAAAGGAGAAGCTACAAATCTTGGTTAGCTCTTGACAGACTAAAGCGACAATGATGCTTCTCAGTCAGTCAGGCTCCTCCAGTCACTCCCATTTCAGTACACAAAGACGTATATCCTTTGAAGCGGAAATTGAATTTGATGAAAAGATGATGTTCCGTAATTACATGGCTTCTAGAAGTCTATTACGTTATTATCCGACAGGCACAAGCCGTTGAGGTGTGCACTGATGGTGCCAAATAGTTTTACTAATTGCTCCCATACCAAAACTGATTGCTTTCACCCCGTGAAATTGGCTAAAAATATTGAATTTCCTACCACGCAACTGATTATACTATTTCCACAAGAAAAATAAAACTAGTAAAAGAAGTGAAAAGCAAACAGGCTTCATGTATAGGTTTATCCAGTCCTTTTTGTGAGGCAAAAGACTGGACGGATTTGCTATACTGTAGTGTGTGGGACCCAAGCTTGTTGAGTCGAGTTATTTGTGGAAAATCAATGCTCATTTACACTAAAGCGTTTATCAAGAGTCACACACACGGCTAGTCGCCAAATAAATACTGCACACATGCCACACTAGCGAACCACGGAAAGCGAGTATCCTGTTGGTGCTTTTTGGTTCTTGGTTAACGGTAAAGCTGGTCTGAATCGGATTATACCTTTTACTTGCGCGCTAAACAAACTTTAGTTGCTCCTATTCGTGTTTGCTTTCTCTTTTGCTGCGTTGGGATCAGTGGGAGTCAGTCGGTATCCTGCATTCTGACTCTATGTATAAACAGTTTGCACGCTCATGCATGTGATTGAGTGTGTGGAAATGATTAAACTGTTGGCTAGAAGATCGTGTGAGTGAGTCCAACGCAAGGCCCGGTAATCCAATCTGAGTCCTTTGATTTGAGGACGTCCGAACTTCGTAGGGTTCTTACTCATTCCTTCTTTTTCCAGCTCTGAGCTGAAAATTCTCCGAAGGGTGAGCAGGTCCTTCTTTCAAGTTCTCATGTTGCCTTCTGAGCTTTTGGAAACACTTACAAGTAACGTCGGCATTTAAGAGGCAGATCCCTCTGAAGCTAACAAGCTCGGGATATAAGTAATTCAAGCCGCCGTCGAATTTTAAGCGAGGCTGAACCCAATGTTTATTCAGCAATTTGCTGATAGCTTGGACTGGGCCCCAGTCTCAAGCCTCAAACGCCCGATTGGCTGCGAAGGCTTGTAATTAAATTTTGGTAAACGTTGGCTCGTGTCCTGACATGTGTGAGACTTGACCCTTTATTTTGCGGGACACGCAACGTAATCGAATGATACAGTGCGTAAATGTACAGGCGACATTTGGATTAATTTCTACGACGGAGTTTAGGAAGAAATGTCTGCAAGCCGATAGTATTGGTATTAATGTAATGTTTTCTCTTTCCTTGTTTATTCAGGTGACGTGGGGATTGGAATACTGCCTGTACTTCGCTGGTCGGAGCTGCTGAAGGGAGACAGATTGTCACTAATTTGTCGGGTACTTGCGAGAGCTACGTGGGAACTGGAAATTGCTCTCACTGCTCAATCAATCAGCGGAGCAGGAAGAACATACTGCCAAAGGGAAGAATTCTCTACTTGCAATAGCACGAATTGCGAATTCCATCGATGCGCTTTTCTCGATAGTCGGTGGATCTACAACATAGTTTCGTGCCAAGGAGAAAGCCGTAATAGAATCAGTGGGGGAAGGAGATGAACGTGAGCAATTATCCAATTGTGAGAAGGGAGCTTCAACTGATCGGCTGAAATTCTTCTGGAGAAAAAAAGAGAGAGAAGAGTGCACTTGGTGCAGTGATTGTTAAGAGGGAAATAAATCTGACAAACGTGATAAGTCTCAGCATCTCAACAACAACAAGGATACAATGACGGCGGCGGGTCTAATGAAAAGCTGCTGTATCGTTTTTCTCCTCTTTGCCCTTGTCGTGAGTGGAAACAAAGGGAGCGAAATCAAGGGTCAGATGCTTGAAAGCGGGGACCGGCGGGAAGTACGGAATAATGGGATTCGCCGAGGAGGAGGCGGTGCTCGATCGTCCACATCGCATCGCGGTTTGCCGGAGCAATTGCCGCAACCTCTGCCGTTAAGTGCACCAGAATATGGAGGTGGAATGGAGCCGCAAATTCAGTCGTATGGAAATGTAACGATCTTGGCAGGACAGCAGAGCGAGCTGAAATGTCTCGTAAACAATCTTGGAAATTACACGATAAGTCCTTTTGAATATTTCTCCGAATTGCTCACCGCTTACTATAGTCTATAATATTACATGAAGACTTCCTGACTCAGAGCTGAAGCCAAGTTGATGGCTGCTGGCTCAAAGGGTTACTGTGGGAAATATCCATTAAATGAAGCTGTACAATTAAAACTTCAACCAAGTGGAATATCACCAAACATATTAAGCTGAAGGCTGTCTGAGATCATCAGCATTTGCAAACCAAGGTCTTGCTGACAAACAAGAGTGGGCAGAGGCAGAGGAATTACCGGGACTATGATCCATACCTTGGGAGCTCAAGTATTCAGCCGATTCAAAGATACCAGATTGCAGTACTGTTGCTCATAAAAGGACTGATGTTGCAATGGAAGTAAGTCCTGGAATTGGAGCAGCGTTGCCAAAGTTGACCAAGGCTCCATATCCATCAAGAACTTCGTCGCCGAGTGAGTTAGTCCAGAAAGAGTGATGAAAGTGAAAAGAGACCTCCTCCACCGGCATTGGTTCCCATAATAGCAATGAATCTTCTTTTAATCAGTATGATGACGCTGCCGATATGAGTAAGTTTAAGATTATGCCGTTTGTGCCAAGTTTGATCACCGATGAACTGTGATAATAACAAACACTTGCTAAATAGGTGGTCATGCAAGATCTAGCGAACAAGATAATGGAGCACCCAATTGCAACTTCAGCTGCAGTACTTGTGCTGTCACCTTCCAGACTAAAAGGTACCTAAAAGAAATCTATTTAAAGATTGCAGGAAAATGTCAGTTATGTAATGAAAAGAATTGATTCTGTCAGGGAGTTAGTCGACCACGCCGAGCGGCATATTTGGGAAGCCCGCTTGAATCAGTTGTACATTGACAAAGGACCATCTGACGTTGCCATTTACAGCAGAAGAAACACCGAGACCCCATTCTGGTGCCGGAAGCCACAAGAAGTATCATTGCATCGAATGCCTCCACGTCACTGATAGCAAGGGCCAGTTCTTGTACCACAAGCAATTCTATCGTCCACGCGACTGTCCATTTAAATGCAGCCACTGTTCCTACACAGTCAGTCACAAGCACTTGCTTCATCAACATCTGAGAGTCCATGGAGTCTCAACTCCAACTTCTTCCTCTCCACCAGCCCCTGAAGTCGACACTTTCGACGATGACCAGCCATTGAATCTTCATATGACAGACATGACGGACGAATCTGGTCCTTGGTCTCGTAGTCTCGGCGTATAGGAACTGTGCGTGTTTTGTACTTCACAGACCGCCATCGGAATACGCATGCTGTTTATTAAGTGGCGGAGCCACTTTATGTAGGGGACTGGATGTCTGTCTGTCCGTCCGTCCGTCCGTCCGTCCGTCTGTCCGTACTCTCGATAACTTCCGAACGGAAGGTCGCAGGATCACAGTTTTTTGCGAGAGGCTACCTGACCCCTCAAGGACGGATGGTATTGAAAACCAGATCCTTAGGTCAAGTCCTTCGAGGTCACATGCCCTTCCAAACTTTGACCTAATGCTTTTCTTACGGTGTGTGGTGGTACTTTTCCACCAGCAGCAGCAGCACATAGCAGCTCTAAAGTACTGTGCCATCAGAGAGATGAGCACTGCCGCAGAGAGCGAGCACGTTGCAACTGCGCAGTAAACCTGTCCCGACCGCGAATGCTCTGCCAGTTGAGCTGTGGCTGCTGAGGAGAGCACATTGATGCTGCTACTCGTCAGTCGTGCAGTTAGTACAGGTACAACTACGCAGTTGGAGCCTGCTACATAGTAGTGAAAACTACGCAGTTAGCTCGAACTACGCTATTCATGTCACCTACTGCGCGTCTATTGGACCTACAAAACTTCAGCTAGCGCTTTCCTATTTCAGCTTCTAGTTTTACTAGCTTCATCCGCCACTTATCTACTACGGTTACCGTTTTATTTTCCATGCAGGGCTTCGATACACTTAAATTTCCAGTCTTTGAATCAACCATAAGCTTATACGGTACACACGACCTTTTGAAGAACTCGCACAAAATTGGGACCAGGTGTAACAGCATTTCTTTTCACCCTCGAAAATGAAACGGAAGTCTGCAGTAAATATACTTTTCCGGAACCAACAAACCGACTCGTCGAGACGAGCCAAGTGTAAAATTTTATACTTTATCGGAATCTCATCCTCGAGATCATGATGAGATATAGCTTCAGGTTTTGAATCAAATCACTCCGGTAGGGACTTTGCCGACTGTGGATTCGCAAACCTTGTCGGTACAGGCGGGAACGCACCGTGAAGAACATTTACGGCATCATTCATAAGTGGATTTCAGCAAGATGCAGTAGAGATTATGACGTTGTTGATCGGATTGCAATAATTCTCATAATTTTCTTGTTGACTTACACGGCGTGCCTTCATTACGAAACAGGATGGAACATCCATAGGCTGTTTAATGTTGTAAATGCAGCGAGAAACAAGAAGACTATTAAAAATCGTTTATAATTTTCTTCCTCAAAAGGCCATTACAAGTTGAAAGACGTTCAGAGCGGTGGCTTTGGTTCCAAAGCCCACAATCTGGATCCAGCCAGTTTCATTTCCGCAAACACTCATACGAAAAGACCTTTCGTTTCCAAAGCAGTAGTAGAACGTAAACCACGTATTTATTACACTCCTGAAACATCATTTTGAAAAATGTGTAACAAAACGCAGACGGATTACACAATCGAAGCTTTGTTCTTCTCCAGTTGTTGTAGTTTATTTCAAGTCTTGCATCCCCAGGAGCAGTTCTGAAGAACGTGACTTGAAGGGATGGTCGGATACAGCTAATTGCATGCAGACTCTACGCTCACAGTCACCACAGTATTACGTATATATATGCCATGTACTTTGCTACGTCGGAAGTCGTCTTAATGGATTGAGTGACTGGAAGTATTCTTGTTTCAAAAGTCCACTTCCTGCTCCTGCAAGGGGATGTAAGTTACATGCTGGAACTCAAACCACCCTCGCCTCCATGCACTTATTTTTCCAGTTCTTTCCAAAGTTTCACAGTTGTCAAAAGGGTGAGGGCTTCATATATTACATTATATCTGACGGAGATATGGACGGAAGTTAAATAAAGCAAAAGCTACAAGTATAACCAAGAGCCGAACAAGTCTGAACTAAAAAGAGTCGGGACACACAACTGTAGATTAAAGCGCCAGTTGCGTATTTGCCTCTGCCCGGTTTGGAGGCAGCGGATTTGTGCTGGTTGATTTGTGTTTCACCAGGTGAGTCCAGAGTGTCTGCTGGCGTCCTGTAAACGTTCAGTGAGGGAATATGTGTGTCTAATGACTGTTTTATTGCCGGCTGAGCAAGAAGCATCAGCAGGACTGAGAACATTTAAGAGTTGGAGGATTGGGAAAAGAGTGGGAATATCCCGTAGGAAGGAAACCACACAACACGTGCGTCTCGTTTCATCAGAAATATTAATCTGAAAGGAACTCAAGAAACACCTGACCGGAAAAGTGGATTTGGGCGAAGACGGTGTGCTGGCTGTTCCATGAATAGTTATAATAGTGAGGGAAGCTCATCTTCGAAAAGGTCCTGGGCAGGTATTAATGGGCTGATGATGCCTCGCTTGTTCAGAAGCCTCTGGCTCTCTTCAGAATACGCTTTTACTGGAACTGAAACCGCGTTAAGGTGTGTATAATGGAAGGGGTGCATGTTGTGTATTGGTGGATGTTGTTGTGACTAGGGTGAAATCCACCCCCGTTCTGAACAAGAAACCTTATACAAAAAAGCCGGAGCTCAAGAAGCTGGCATGCAATGAAGGATGCATGTCTAATGATGGCTGCATTCGAAGACGACATAAGGTGCATTGTCGTCCTCAGCACATTTCAGCCAAAAGGCATCACGAACAAGGAATATTAAGCAGGGAGACGAGGACCGTAAGGGAAAAGTTGGACAACTCTCGCCGTTTTTACTTTGGCGTTACTCGAATAGGACGAAACAGAAATCGAACAACCCCACCTGCACCTGCCGTCCTTGCCTCAACATTGCAAGCCCGTGTAATGCAGCCAAGAGCTTCAGTCGCGTGCGAGCCGCACTGTTGAAGAGTGCTGTAGCGTTGCGGTGCCGTTGTTGCTTTAGTTTATCGAACGTTGCTCAGTTGAGTCAGTTAACTGTAGCGTTTGCAGCGAAGAAGAAGCGCTATCAACGAAAGTACATTGATAAAATAGTGTTGCGAATTTGCAACTTGTGAATGGAATAGTGAAGGAAGTCAAGTTGTTGATTTAAATTGGAACTTGTACAACAGGTAAGCTGAAAATTCTATAGCTTGGAAGGTACAATAATGTACTAGAAACTGGAGCCTTGAATTCTTTAAAAAGTTGGAATATCAGCGAGTGTTCAAGCTTTTGAGCTTGAAGCTGACTGAGCTGAAAAAGTAGAAGGTGATGCTATACTGGAGCCACTTTTTTAACATGTCGGAATTTTTTCTAAGATGGGGAAAAGCCATCGCGACCCTGAGCTTGTCGACCAGAAGAATCATAAAAGAGCATACAAGGCAATAATTGCTAGTTTTGAGCAACAGTAATGGCAATTGTCGACGAGTACGAGACGTACTTCCATTGGGTTATACGAATAATGAGTATCATTGGAAACAGTCATCATGGGAGCAGGCTGAACCATGTAGGAAGTTGAACTTCAGATTTGAAGCACATGGGAGGCTGTGAAGCTCTGCAAACTTCTTTTTTACCCGACTTGAGATAGTGCTGTCTGCGTGCACGCAAGTAAAAATTGCATGAAATATATGAGACTTGTTATGGAGGTACATAAACCACGTTTCAGTGTAAGTATAAATTAGATGGTATGGATTGCGTAAATATTTGGAATCGGCGCATGTAAAATCCTGTGACTGAGGAGAATAAATTTATATATACGCTGACTGTGCATAGAGCATTTCTGGAAGAGGTCCAAATGTTTTATTATGGCTTGGCTGAATTCGAATTCCAGGATAGTCACAGTGAGGATGTTACGAAGAAACCTTTTTCTTCATCAGTTTGTCAATCAGCAAGCAAGGGTTGACTCGAGTGGTGCAATCTGGATCGTTGCGTAAGTGAAGCTCGAGAAATGAATATTGTAGACATCGCGGGTGTCTATAGCTTTTGGCATTATTACAAGTCTGGAGAGAGTGACTTGTGTAGAATATTTATATACTTCTCTGGTATGAAATGTTGAAGGATGGAGCTGGCTGACAGTTGGTAATTATTTGAACAAGTCAACGTAACAAGTTTAGGGGATGGACGGCAAGAAATTGTATTTTCTCATGAGACGAAACTACGACGAATCTGCACTTTTGTCCAGGACGACTGACTGCGAGATGTGGTTGGATGCACATTCGTGCATTGCTTTGTCCAGCGATGGAGCTTTTTGTTGAACACATGGTCCAGTTTTATGTGGACTTGTATTGGGCGTCTGGAAAAGTAATCACGTTTGATTACACAAGAAACTTTATCCTTCAAGTTTTTTGTTTCCAAGGCGAAAGAACCAGTACGATGTGTACAAATGTATATGAACAATGTATTGGGGAGTTGTTGTACAGGACGGATGCCGTTTTAGTGCATCAAAAGTGCATTTGGACAAAAATTGCCTCTCATCATAATCAAGTCCGGGATTGCATTATCATCATCGCCCAGCACGATCTTCGCTGGACTGGACTGGACAACAGTTGGGAAGGTGTCAATTTTCTTGAAGGAGATTTCGTCCATTGTTACTTGCGGTGTTCTGACGGCGAGATAGCTGGTGGACTGGCAGTAGAAGCTTATATGATACACAACACATATAATGTAGGAAATTGCTTTGAAAAGCTTTTTCGGCCGTGAGAATAGCTCCTATCGAATGGCTGTAAAAGCAAGTATTTGGACCTTGTGTGTATTTAATGCCGTTGATGGTGTCCAATTACTTTTGTACTTATTAGCCAGCTTATGCATGGCTGGATGGAGACGAAAGGGTTGACATTCGCTATGGAATTGTAATGAACCAGGTGTATTGTAAATGCCCCTCGTTAAAACATTACTGTTCTGTGTAGGCTGCGTAGGAGGCAAATTGGAGGTGAATATTTGGGGACCATAATTGATGGCAAATAGTAACAACAGAGCCTACATAAACTGTTGTTTATTGATACCTGGCAGAGTGCAGGGTTTGGTTCAAGTTAGGAAGTCAGGTAGCTGTGAAATTCCAATTCCTCCAAACGGACATGAATGAGGCTTCCTTATGTATCTTTCCTTGCTGTTTGTATAAGTCGAGGGTCTTCCCTAATACGACTTCCATTCATGAATCGATCGCAAGACGTGTACAAGTCGGCACTGTTTTCTTATGAATAGGTTTTGTTGAATGAATATTTATTTGCTTTCCTGCCCCTCGGATTTGTCAAGCAAACAGGAAGCGGCCCAAGTTTTGTCTCTGACCTCCCACCAGCCAGTGGTCGATTGCTTTGACTTGACGATTGTCATTGCACGAATATCCTGGACTTTGTTCGGTTTCCTACTCGGGAAATTTTTGGAACGTTCCAAGGGATTACGTTTGACTTTTAAATGTCGGACATTTCCGTGAGCTTTAAGAAGATTTGAAGAAAATGGATGAATAGCTAGAAAAAGTTACAAGCTTTTAGTGGCAAGTTCGCTACCTGGTAGGAGATTAGAGAAGAAGGATTGGAATAAGCAGCTTGAGGGTGTCAAGTTGCAAGCATGCTATCAATGACGTAAGAAACTTTTGATGGAATTAAAAAGACGTCTGCAGCAAACTACAAAGAAGCCGGACTCGCCCAGCGCTGAAAGGTCATGCGATTTTTTTGTGGGGCTGTAACACGAGAATGGCGCCTTAATAACGTGTAAATTAGTTTTCTGCATTGCAATAATGCAGAGTGTCGGCGTGATAATTAATGTTTCTGTTAGGTTCCGGTCGACTTGTGTATTTTTTCACATGACGAAAAATCAAATGCCGACCGAACCGATTGACTTGTTAGAAGGCGGGTCCGAGTTCTGCCTATGGCCTACATGAAACTGCAACTGGTTTATGCTCTGCATGGGTTTGGTTTGGGTTTCATTGAAAAGGCATTAAGTTATACAAAATAATAGTAACTTATTCTGTATAAATACATTTATGGAAAAACATGCATTTAATGCGAGTTCATTGAACAAAAAGAGAAAACACATGAACTTGCGGGTTATAACCCCAAGGAAACATGTAATATGTTCCAATGTAATTCATTTCCAAATGTTAAAGGACTTCTTATGGATTAATTAACTTTTGTTTTGGAACCAGACATACAGAACAAACTACATCTTGAGCTGCTGGAACCTTAATTGTTATTGCGTGCGGTAGGTGTTCAGTTTTTTGACGTGGAAATTAATTGTTGTTATTAGCCCGCTTAGATTCGCATTAGCAATATAAAAGGGCCAGACCAGACTTGCTCGAGGTCATACTGTGAGGCCTTCAAGCTGAATTTTTCAAATCGGACAGACGAAAAAACTTTAGGTTGTAAAACAGAGGGAAATAAGTACATAATGAAGCTGTCACAGTCAAAAGAGAACCATTTTATTTGAGGTTCCAGCTTAATCTTTATTAAGGGGATGCATGTAACGCCAGTTGATTTAAGGATGATGAGAAAGTTGCGTGCCAAAAATTCAAGCCAGAATCCAGCCATGGTCCTAACATGAACAAGGAGAAAGTTGCTGGAATCGGATGTAGCCGGGCACTAATTCATAAAGCCCACCTGGGAAGACGAGGTCTCCGTCCGGGAATGAAATCGGGTAGGAGGAGAAAATAATACTTGGGTTTTTACTTAACTATTCTTGAGTGCATACAAAGTTTATGATTTCTTGGGGTTATTTTTCCAAGAGTGTGTATTCACAATACAAGTTCCTTGAAAAAGGCATTGGAAATAGTAACTGGTTTCACTGGACATTGAAGTGTAGTGTGATCGGTATGATGAATTATCGGCAAATTATGTTTTGCAACAGAAACATGTTCGAGGGCGTGCCATGTCCCGCTAAGGCATATCAGCCAAGTTCGATAATAAGAAACAATGGTGTTATGATAAATGTTAAAAATCAGGAACATGACATTACAAGAGAATGTTCATTGTAACGAAGCCGTCGTCCGCTGTCACATTGACAGGAATGGTTTCAAGAAAGGTGACAAGATTGTATTCACACCCAGTTCGTTACATATACGACAGCGAGAAGGGATTTCGAGATGTGATATATACGATGTTAGCCAGATAACTTGTTGATGGGTGGAAAAGTGAGAAAATTCTCATGAGACAGTAGTTGTATCTTTTGATTGTTCTTATTGTAGTACGAAGCACTACTTGAGGCAGTCCAAGAACAAATTGAAGCAAAGACGTGTGTATTTCTTGCTCAACGTCACAAATGGTTTGGCTAAAGCATGATGGCTTCAAGGGTCAAGACAAGAATGCATCGAATGAGATTGTGACAATGTTGCTTCTTGAAGCTTGATAAATTGCGCCCCGGCAGGTGTCAATAGTGTTTCAGTGTATCGTGAGAAATGACGACTTTGACACTTTCCATTTGCTTCCTCTTGCAGAGAGCATGGAAGGCTATTCCCACGACGGAGACATGTGTAAAAAGAAGAGTTTTTGTCGTTGCACCTGAATTGGAAATAAAACTTAACGGCAATCGTATAAGTCGTGTGTGGAAGCGGGGAGAAAGTAACACCTGGCTGACATGGACAGAAAGCTGTTACGCGGGTAGAATATATTATATTCAATTTAATATTCCATTTGAGGATGACACTCATCGACCAAGAGGTGACAGCGAACCATTCATAGTTGAGATTATGGAAAGTAATTATTTTGTTCGAACCGCGCACTTAAAGTTTGGAAACAAATAATTCTTGTCCAAGGCCTTGTTGAAAGATTACTTGAAGGAGACCACAATAGTTAACTATTGATTTTAAGAGCATAAGCATCAACTTATACTTAACAACGTCCACGCGCGTAGACCCCATTATGGACGTCATTTGATGAATGGACTTAATGAGAATGGGAACAATTGTATGGGAAGAATGCTTTGGTTGGGGCGCACGGTTCTCTCAAAATCGTCTCTTCTTTCTGCAACAATTACAATCAAAAGCTTTTGTTTTTACTCTTGAGAAGGTCTCCTTTTTTCCCAGCAATTATTCACCCTTTAGTCTGAAAGTTGTAGGTGTTTGTTGTGTGGGGATTAAACGGCTCTTGACCAATCGACCGTTTGTGCAATCGGCGGATGACCGTCTACAAGCATATTAACACAAGTACACATATAATAATGCTCTCTGCTACCGCTTTGATTCCATAGTTATATAGCTGCTTGATGGTCAGCGAATTTCGTAAGAATTTCGCAGCTATTTTTGTGCTTGATTGCGTATTCAATGGCGATGGAATCCCGTTCACTGGTTGTACGCCAGCAACTTATAATTATTGAATGGACGAGACAATGGCGAGGCGAATAATTTGCGAAAAATACATCTTCCCAACCTGAGATTCAGCATATACAATAATAGCAGCAACCTCATCCTTGTTCATTACAAGTTAATTAAACGCCAAACTGCAATGTAGTCAGGTATATATAATACATATTTACACATGTTGTATGGGCGGATGCCATTATACCTCGGCAACTTCATCAATAAGGAATGACGTACCTCCGGTATTATCTATTCATACAGTGTATCTTCCGGGTAAAAAAGTGTTCTACTATGTCATGTCATGGTTTTGCAAGACCATGGGAGTAGCACTGCTGCGATTCTCGGTGCTTTATTTACTGCACCGGATCTGCACAAAGCTTGAGGGGAATTTAAAATCTCTGTATACGTGATGGGGATTTTTGAGGAATTTGGAGATTTTAATGAGGTTTGCTACCGGCGTTAATTAAAATGAGTTGAATAAAAAACACTTTGTCAGTACAGGGGTGCTTTTTCGTTGAAATGGACTTGATTACATGGTAGGCCGAACTCCATTATGCGAGGGAGGATTGCTGTAAGATTTGTCAAAATGGAAATGACGGAAACTCTAACGGTGTCGAACAGTGCGATAAACAAAGCTTCAAGTCTCTTCGGGATCTTGTGAAGAATACAAGATTTCGCAAAAAATTCTGCAAACCTTCCCATGTTGGAGTCGGCTGCTTAACGAATCTCTGTTTCTCCTGCTGCTGCTGGCTTTATTGTCGGTGGTTTACGAGCACGTTACCCCAATCGTACCTATAAAACTTCTTACGTAACGGTTGCAGCTTTGGCTCTTGATTTGATCGGCAATTGAGATTAGCTCTCCATTGATGAACTAAACAAACCTCACGTACGTACGTAGTTGGGAATGAAATTCGGATATTTTCTTGGTTCCCACTCGACGGTTTAAGTACGTTTCGGCAGGATCGGTACAAAAACCTTATCGATGGTGGTTGGTGGGAGTGTTGTGTGCATGTAACATACATTGCAAACATGCAAACTCATTGCTTTGCTCCGAAACACGGTTAATTTCCAAGGAGGTTTTTAAATTAGTGTGTAACGAAACGTTCGTCAAAAGAATAAATTTATGCTGTTTGTGACTTTGGTCGACTGCTCACCAAAGGAGAATAGGTTACCGAGACCACGGAATAAGTTCAAATGTCATTCACTAAAGATCGACTGAATTACATATTTCGGCGCATCTTGTGGGAGGAATTGCGTTATTGGCACTTCTTTGAGAAACAAATGCACGACTTTTCATCAAGGATTCTTTTGTGCGGTTCTAGGCTTGAGCATTACTGGTCTCATCTTCGTCAAAGACTTTGGAAATATATAACGATTTGAAAGTGACCAATGTTGAAAACGACAATGATGAGCTTTTTTGCATAACGTCATTGCGAACCAGAGCTAAGGCCAAGGTTTCAAATTGCTCAACTTGTGTTCAATGACGAGATCGGCTAAACAATAATGGCGTCGGAGCCATTATATTGAGATTTGTAAATCAGTTTTGTTGAACCTTCAACAAGCGAATAACTAGAACATAATCATTTTAACAGCCACCTCTGTTTCATAGAGGCAGTTATAATTTAAATAGCATCTGCAAGGCCAATAACTTACATCATTTTCAAAGTCTGGAAGCTATTGCAAGATCTCGTAAACGTAGATTGTTCAAGTTCCAGCTGGTTTACTACTTACGGAAGCTGTGTAAGTTTCCCTTGGAGATGGTTATAAAACTTGAAGTCCATTGTTTTCTGTACAGGTTAATTTGTTCTGCCTCAGCCCAAGTCAGCCAGCGCCAACGTTGTTGCGAATTTTCTATATGAAGTTTAAGATTAGCTCCGAGTGAGATGAACCGGAACATAAAGTTGTCATAAGAGTTTAAGTTATTTCAGCAATTAAAACATGAAACACGTACATTGGAATTTGCTGTCCACAATTCAAAATTGCAATAAGCTGTAGAGCCCTCTGAAGTCTGAGGAATTTTGCAGTTTTGCACAATGTAGTTGTAGATAATTGTAAACAATTTTAGCCCGAGGCTAATTGAAGAGTCAGTTCAAGCTTTTGCGGTGGGCATTACGAATTTAAGGAAAATGACATTTCTCGCGTTTTGCGAATCCGTTAAATGGAGCACTTAAATGCAACGAAAAACTGCAAAGTCTGTATGTGACAGACGGGATAAAATCGTGAGATGCATAACTTGGCAGCTGACATCCATGATTGGGGTAAACGGTGGTTGGAAAAGTAAATTACGCTCCACAACCGCATAAATACATCTTCCTTCACAGGCTCTTCGATAGACTTTGACGTGAAATTAAGGGGAATGAGTTAACAATACTGGCAAAAGCCATACCAAGACAGCAAAACAATGAACTTGCCGAAAAATCCAAGCCCATAATGTATATTATTATTGGCTTTGTGAAGGCAAACAGCTTGGGAAGATGGGAAAGACGCGAAAGCTAATGAAAGAAACATTAATGAGTTTTGCCCGAGGCTCTGCCGGAAGTTTCGACGAGCATTAGTAAGACTGACTGACTGAAACAAGAAGGGACGACGACGAACCGTCGTCCAAGGGATGTGGCTATTTCTATGTTCCTTGAAAAGACAGCAAATATCCCAAGTTACACACTCCAGAGAGAGGTCATTCATGCGACAGATGCAAGTTAAACATGTGTCTCAAAATAAATGTGTTACTCTCATCATCAGCTGCCGTTACCCGGCTATCTTTAGCAACGGGTTCCAGACGAGTCCCCTTTCGTTCAAGAAAAAGAGGAGTCTTGCGCCAACATATTATTCAGAAGAAATGGACAAGCCCAGTATGTAATTATTTTTCCATCCTGGCAATACCGTCTCATATATCTTATTTACGGAGCAGCTGCTCCCGGAAAATGAATGTCCCTTGAATTACACGGTATCCACGCGCTAGGTTTGTCGGATGGACGACATTAGGACAAGCTTCCGGAACGGATCCATAATGCGGGTTGAGGAACAATGTCTTGGAGCTTTTATATTTTTAGCCGTGTCAAAGTATCTTGCATCTGTCAGCCCGCGGACATGAAAACAGGATCTGGTTTGGTCAAAGGGGAAAATACAGTACATGAGTTTTTGTATGCAACTTCAAAAGCGTAGACTGTCGCCATGTAATATATTCAGTGATTTTGCGACACTATTCTCAGAATAATATATGAAGACACACTTCCGATGAGATTGATGAGATTGTGAAGGCGGTGCAGCAGATGCGCTCACTGACTACGTTGACGTTTAAATGCGTACACGAACAATTATAGCATATTAAATAGTGCTGAGACTGGCTCGAGTCCACCTGAGAAAGTTTTGCAAAAGAAGAAGATACACTTGTCTTCTTGTGTGTGTTTTATCAGCTAATTGCTCAATGGCTGCATGAGAATGCGTCACCATCCGTTCTCGGCGTTTGAGACAATCAAGATGTTTGCAACCACCATAAATCAGTAGTTGCAGCATTTTACGGCAGTTCCTTTTCTTGTTCTCTTGAAACGAGACATGTGGGTGCAACAACGCCTTTGTCAAGTGTATTTTCTAAGCTCACGCGATGCATTCTTGACAAGATTTTATGCCACCGCCGAGGAATTGAGAAATTAGAAGTGTGCAAAAGATTACATTCGACCACGAGGCTATAGTGTCAACATGTGGGCAAAATAGGTCGGAGGAATCTGTCACGTCCATCGCAAACGTTTTTTGCAAATGTTTTCAGCCAATTCACGCGGCACATGAATCTTAATTGAAGAAGAGTTTCTTCTAATTGAAAATCCACTTGCAACTGATGCAAGCTAACGAAGAAGGCGGTGATTCTAAGAGCTTGGTGGGTTGAAAAGTGTCTTCAGCTCATGAGCTTGTTGTCTATATTCAGCGAAGCTGCTGTGAACTTCAAAAGACAGAAAATCTCAAAGAAGGTCAGCAGCAGAGATACAAGCTCCCTGGGAAAGTCAGATCGTGACAAACCGTTTCGGAGAAGGATTTAGTAGACAGTTTTAAGCTGTAAAGCTTCTGAAAAATCGACCAGTGTGCATCTATTTATGCAGCGCCATTAGTCGAGATAACAAGAGTAAACGCTGAAGTAAATTTGGTTTGTGAATGTACGCATTCAAAAGTTAAAACTTGAATCAAAATACTTATCAGGCTCACGAATAATCTACGTATGGAAGCTTATTTCTTTCACTGACTCGAGAGAATGTCAATACTAATGCAGATTGATTGGGGCTAATAAGGCATCAATTTGTAGAAAGGTGAGATCAGTATCAATACTTACAACAACAATCGCCACTATTATTGCTCACCAGGAATCCAATTGGTACCATTCAATAAAGCATAGCTCCAAGGGAAAGTCTCTCTGGTAGGTCTCGGTCGGTCTTTTTGAAACTAGAGGCTTGTGGGCCCATTACAAAAATGTCTATTCAGATGCTCTTTCAAATGTTACCGAGATTGGGTTCCTTAATTGCTTGCGTCAAATGGTGAAAAGCTTTACGTTTTTACGTTAAATTTATGGTTCGATTCAAGAGCATTTCTTGGCTTCTCTGTACGTAATGTATTTTCGCTTTGTACATCACATCCTCAATTACGCGTTTACGACCCAATTTTGACCGATTTGTACCAGTAGCTGTAGGAAATTGCTTCGGAGATTTGAGACAGATACATCTCGTATATAAAGCTAATCGGAAGTCCTATGAGCAGTTTTGTTGTGAAAGAGTCGAGACTTCATCATGGCTAAGCTTTGAACAATAGGCATTTAAAAAGCGACTGCGGTCTGCAATGACCTGTCAGCCTTGGCCGATTAAAAGAAGCATGAAAGAGGGAATTATATTTTTACAACTGAAAAACGGCTACCCTGAGAATATCGCACGGTCCGATTTTTTTGTAATCCTGCGAACTGGTTGAAATTGCAAGCAGTCGGCATAAATAAGGTTAGTTTTTTCATACGCATTTCGTTTTCAAAGTCACTTTTCAATCTTTTGATGACAAGTGCCTTTCGGTCATGATTGACTGGTGCAATCAATTGACGTTCAATCAGCTTTCAAATAGCTGCGCTCTTGTGAGCGCTTCTAGGGTTGCGCAAGACTTTGGATAATGTAGAGTTGATGCTGGCCATTAGTCCGTATAAGTTAATGGCAGTTATAATGGGTGCTTATGAGCAAAACGTGATACACATTCTTCCTCACGAGAGTTGGCCACTTATGTTCTGGCCTCTAGTGCTCTTCAGTTCACGACTGACACACAATGTGTTACAAAAAGTAAATAGCTTAACCAGAATTTGTAGACCAAAAAGTCAACATTGTTGGATTTCAAATTACATCTACTTTTGGGTAGGTAGCAACGTGTAGAATATTTGTAAAATAGCAATTGTAAAGCATATTATGTTATAAGAGGCTTTTGTTGGACAATCACGAGAAGTATTTGGTCGATTTCCGCATCATCTGTGAGGCAGGGCTTATATAATAACACATCTTCTTGGATGCAGACTTGCAGAAGATTTGTAATGTGATTACTATGACGGGTCCGAACAATGCGTGTTGGGTGTTACTAGCTGATGCTATTATCTCATAGAAGTATAAATAAAATGCCGATGCCGGCAACAAGTTATTCTTTTACTTTTGCACAAGCCTTAATTGGCAAGGTGGAAATCCTCAACAAAGAACGATGCTGACAAGATCCACCTTAACGAGGAACGTCTCCACTTTAGAATGCTCAAGTTTAATTGTTTATCTTGCACAATCTGTAAGAACGTGTGGCTCGAATCGGCAATTACCTTTCTTCCTACAAGCCTGACAGCTAACTGAATCGGCATGAATGAAACCAAAAGTGCACGTCGTCTTCCATATCTGACGTATGTACCTGTCAGTGGAGATGTTCGGGCGGATTATGCCAAATTTACGTATAAACAGTCTCATTTCACCTGGCAGACTTCTAACCACAAGAAGCACTGCCCATTTTGCAAACTCAAAGTATATAACACCACCTTTTGTGCGAGTCAAACTCATAATTCTGTAGACGGTACGTCCTTGAGCTTTGACGTAATGTGAGAGTCTCGTGAGACTCAAAGTTCTGGATCCTGAGAAAAATTGCGAATGTGGTTTTGCTAGTATCTCTGAAGAATTGTCATGCTATTGCAAGTGGGGATTGGCATGACATTCAGATAATGGTGCGAGACTTTACTTGGATGTTCGTTAAACTTGGTGCAATCAAAGTGTACAAACCAGGCAAATATTTCAAGGCTCAGCAAATAGCAACAGGTTCAAAAGTTTCAAAGTAGTGATGGCAGTATGGGCGTCCTGGCAGAGCAGGAGCCGAGTAGGACAACCCAGCCGAGGAGTCTCGTATGCCCTGTTCTGGACTTGTCATGTCCTTATTGCTGCCCTGACCATATTTTTGTCATGCACCATTAATGCCCTTATTAACAGTACGCCCTGCCCTGAATCATGTCCTGCCTGCGAAATGCCCTTACTTAGTGAGATATCTACTTCATGATATAATTGAACTCTAAAATAAAAACTAATCTAACATTAAATACTCGGACCATTTAATTGCTTAAACTATTAAGCTATTCTGTCGATGCTAATTTGGCGCTTGATACATGATTGCTTGAACTATTTATATTCAATCAATTTCAGTAGTCACAAGGTCACAATTCAAACGTTAATAAAACGTGTTAAAATTAACACCAGTAATGAGTCAATAATTATTTCAACCAGGACTTGAGACACATGCACATCCTGATGGTGCTCGGTTGCATTGCCAATCTTCTGAACGAAAGCAGGTCTCTTGCTCCGGAGAAAGTTCTTTCGATTGGAACACTGGTTGCGGAGATGCAAAGAATATCTTTTGCCAAACGAGAGAGATTAGGAAATCTGCCCGAGTTATCCTGCAAAGTTTTGCAGATTTTGGTTAGTTCGCAGTAGATTTGGAAAAACAAATCTTCTGATCATATGCCAGAATCGAATTTCGTACCTTCCACCATTGAAGTGACGACACGTTTCTCGATGTTGCATAAGGTAATGCTGCCTCCTTCAAGTATAAAGCCAGCTCATCTTCTTGGCGCCCTTTGCGAGGTTTACTCGTCTTTAACTGAGCTGCAATGTAGTCGTCTTCATCTTCTTCGATTGGAGCTTCAGCTTCAGGAACAGACTGGAGGGGACGATAGTTCTGCCAGTACTTTGTCAGCAAACTGGAATATACCCAAATTTTTCATGTTGGAAGGAATCCTCATTTGGAAATTCGTGTATATTTTTAACTTACTCGATCGAATGCTTTTCTTGCCTGGGAAGATTGTTCTTATACCACTGAGTTTTAAATCGTGGATCAAGAACTGCAAGAAAAAATTATTGTTTTCAAACTCTTCTTGATGTAAATCCAATACAATGTAATATGATCGCTCACCTAATCCTCCAATGTGGGCGATGTTTTCTGTCTTCGGGAAAAAATCTTCTAGTTTCGTCAACGCAGCGTCTGCTGCAACCTTGATGTCTTCAATTGGGCACTAAATGAAGTGAATTGGATCTTTATAGTTTTAGTGCATAACAAATTAAATTTTAAATCTCTAATAATGCTCACATTTTTCATTGCTTCGCAGTGGTCAAATAGGTACTGGTAGGTACAAATAGCAGCTGATAGCTGCGGTTCCTTCTGGGACGACAGTTTCTCCGTTGCGCTCCAGAACGGCTGTAATTTGTAAACAAATTATGTAAATCGGAAGTCAATTTGAGAATTAAATTTGAAAATGGCAAATTAAAAGTAACCTTTAGCAGCTTCACAAACGATTCCAACACCGCCCACTCATCAGCCAAAACGTTGAGATCCGCCAATTCTGATGTACCTCCAATGAACGAGTTGATCACCTGGAATAAGTACAGTATGAGGAAGGTGATAGTTTTCCAGAGCCATTTGCGTCTCTTATACTTCATTTGATTTACGAGCTTTTACCTGCTTGTAGTCTACTGCAAACTTCAACATCACATACGATGTGTTCCATCTTGTGGGACAGTCTAGCGGAGGTCGCCGAGGCTTGAGACCCAAGGAAGTGCAGAAGCGTTCAAATTGACGCTTGTAACCACTCGAAACTCTGATCTTCTTCATGATATTTCGTATCTGAAAAGAGAAGTTTAAATTAATTGCAAAACAAAATTGAAAGCTATAATTCTAACCTTATGATAAATTGATGAAACATCTGCATCGTCTTCGTCATCATTGTCATCATGTTCTTCTTCTACTTCTTCATCTTCATCATCACCTTCTTCTGCTTCATCCTTGTTCTCGTCCTCTTCATCGGCGACGTTACTCAGCTCTTGGTATGAGCGGTGTTTATCAACCGAGGAGATGACACCACCCCTCAGGACTGCTACCGCTCGTTTGACGGCGAGGTTGATGATATGAGCCAGACATCTAACTCGCTGGTTCTTGGCTGAAAATTTGAATCCCTGAAAAAGACGACATCATTCGGGGATTTATCTCAATGAATTTTTAGAACTCAAGAAAAACTCACCTGTTCGTTCAAGATGATCTCGAAAGCTGATAGCATAGTTCCCATATTCGAAGCATTGTCCGTCGTCACTCCGGCTATCTTTGAAGATATCCCGTAATCTTCACAAATCCGGTGCAAAAGCTCTGCGATGTTCTTTCCCGAGTGTTCTTCTTTCAGTACCGCAAAATCCACTAGCTCGAAGTGCAATTCCCAGTTGACATCAATCCAGCAAGCGATGACGCCGATAAAGTCGTGATTAGACGCTGATTTCCAACCATCCAGAATCAAGGCTATCTTCCCTTCCGTACCCTGTGAACGACAAAAAACTTTAACTCTTACTCACTGGCCTGTAGGTAAAATGCATCAATTAAGCTTTAATTTAATCGTTTGACCTTCAAAAGTTCCTTCATCTCTTCTTTTTTCTCCCTAAACTTGTACTCCAGAATCTTCTTCAGCTTACGACGGTTTGGAAGCTTCAGATTTGCAGGCTTCCCCTTCATGTAAGCTTTCGCAAATCCTGGATTTTCAACTATCCTGAACGGCAAATTCGCACTGACAACACATCGCAGCAAATCTTCAGTAAACTGTTCCTTGCTGTACTTTCTGACGTCTTCCTGTAAGAATCCAGAAGATACTTCAAATGCTGACGCTGTTAATTTTTGAAGCTTGACAGCTCATACTATCGCTTACCTGGGACTCTCCTTCCTTCTTGTTAGCATCGATGCCATGGCTCTCACGTAGATGCCGGTGCAAACTCTTGGTTGAGTTCGTGTCCTTTTTGATGAAACCTTTGACTTTTTGATCTTTGTCAACCCTGCGAAACAAAAAACGGAGACAATCAATTTGTTTATTGAATTTTGAATTGATTGAAAATGAATTGTAAATGTTCATTCATTAGAACATGGAAATTCAAATTAATTCTTCGACATTGGCGAACGCAAATTTCGCATGAATTAATATGAATACGTTCAATAAAGCATTGATAATTCAATTCTAATTCAATGCCAAATCAAAACAAAATTATGGTAATATGTTTTATGCACTTACTTCTTCGGATCCACACCTTGCAGAGCGGCTTGGCACGATTTACAACGATACCTTTGATGTCCCACGCAATCTAACAGTTCAAAGTAACTGTAGATTTTAGCTCTGTGTGAAGTGCCCGGCTCGGGTATTTCATCTCTATCGTCGCCGGCTTGGTCCATATTTTTAAATTCCAAAAAACTGCTTAGAATTCAATAATTGCAAACTGGAAATTGAAATCGAGTCGACTGTAACTGTAATGCAAAAACTCACGAAATGGTTTGAGCGTATGCTCTGTCGTCGTGGTAAGCCGGAAATGCATTAAACTGTGGCTTTTTGTTTCCAAACGATTCGCTTTCGTTTCCTGCAAACGCTCGCTCGGCGTGCGCTCGAGCGCTGAGACGGAAACGATCAACAATCGTTTGGAATAAAAACCAACTTTTTAATACATTCCCCGCTTACCACAAAGACAAAGCACTGGCTCAAACCGGCATTTCGTCAGTTGTTGCATTTCAGTTATGGTCAAATCGAATACAATTTTCTGTTTGCGACTATTAAATTCTACCCAGTTTTTTGAAATTTAAAAATTGTGAGCTCAGGAGGAGACGAGAAAGATGGAAATACCCGAACCGGATGCTCCGCGCAGCGCTAAAATTTGCAGTTCTTCAACTTAACTTGGAGAATGAAAATTAACTGTTAATATAAATATGAACAAAATTATGGGGTCATTTTACAGGGCTAGGTCAGGGCCAGATGGCACAGGGCATGTCCAGGGCATATAAGCGGTAGGACAGGCCGAGAACAGGGCATCGCTTGGTATAGCCCTGTTGTCAAGACAGATGATGCCCTGAACCAATGTCCTGTCCTGACCGCCTTGTCCATGCTCGCCCTGCATTCCAGCACTGTTTCAAAGTCAAACACGAAGAGATAATGCGGGGAAGAAGGTAGAATAACATTGTTCACTCTGATGACACCAAGAAAAGAGCTGGAATTTTTGCTGACTCGAAAAATCCATTGACTCATAAACGGAAGTCATGGTGGATACGTATAATATACTTGAAGGAAAGAAATGAAAGCTGACAGGAAGTCACACCTTTTACTTGGCCGTCTCCTGACATCATCAGCGTTGATAATGGCCTCTTATGCGAGTCTACCACCAGCTCAGCTAATGGCCCTTCCATCTCGAGCCATATTAACAACTACAACCTGTTGAACACGTTTGTCATGCCGATTCATTTTATATGCTCTTATCAGTGTTTGCATTGTTTTGACGCTAAACAGGCTCTTGAGCGCCAATTCCGTTCCCAGTGAAGATCCATTAGGTTGGTAATTGTTAGCGCGAGAGTTGTGCTCTAAAATTCCTTTATTGTCATGTAAGTTATACAACAACAAGCTGTCAGAATTAAGAGCAACTTTTACCTCATGTCGTCATGAAATAATAATGCCCTTAGTGAGCGAATGAATGTGTAAGCGATTCAATAATCGCATTATCACCCAACTCGTCCAACAAGCTCTTCAAAGGCCTCAACAATCACTAAGCGTTGGGTATGTAAGCGTTTGGCGTCTGATTAAAAACGACCCGCACAACTTTCTTTCTTGTATATTTGTCTCAAATTAACGCTTTAGGCTAACAGCATTTTGTTACAAAACTACACAAACTATTCGCTTGTGGATGGATGCCAAATGGCGATCATTTAAAATTCTTGCATTTTAATCGCTAATAAACACGATTTGGAAAATCGAACCACTGAAATCAGACCACGAAATACCAGCAAGCAGTAATTAACAGCTTTTTTACTGCTTGTCCTGTAACATTTTTTACGTAGCGATTAGTGAAATCATTTCTTCTAACCCAAGGAAAGTAAGTTGAGTGGCCTGCAATGGTTTGCCAAGTTGTAAATGTTTGCACGGCCGAAAATTTCTCAGGCTGCTGCGTTGCACGCGGATGAGTTCGAAGACATCGGTGATGAGCAATGATAACTGTAGTCTTGCTCTCGCTATTTCAAAAAACCGTGAACCGTAATGTCACTAAAATTTGCCACCTAATACGGGTGTCCCGCAATCGTGCTTGACTGCTAATGGCTGCATTTAACCGGCTTGTTACTGTGACGCAGTATTACCTACCGGGTATAATAAAAGCAAACATTTTTGCCAACCTGCATTTTCAACTATGATGCCCAGTTGAGTGTCCATCTTGTTCAGTAAGGTAATTAGAGGAAGATATGAGTTGATGAGGCTTGACTCACACAGCCTGTGAACACCAAAATTTGGTGCGAATTTCGTCCTTGACTCGATGGGCATGGTTTACGAAAGAGACTAATGCGGCCTCATGTGCACGCCCGGTCATGTACATCGCACTATATAATTTATGTTTACACCACTACTAACACTACCTTCTATGGGGAATAATACTCATTTTAAAAAATACAAGATCGTGTTAGCCTTGGCAAAGAAGATTGCAAAAGAGCCTCATCGAGCTCTTCCTCGTAGGTATCAAAATTTTTCGACATCGGCTCTCTGCAAGTACAACTGAAACTGTTCCCACGTACTTCTGGACTATAACAATTTTAACGTTAAACGAAGTTTTAGGAAGCATTTCAAATATCGCCGATTAAATCTGTCAGACAAAACACGACTTGTTGGACGTTCTTTACTGCATAACAAAGAAACTCGGTTAGTGGATTGCATTCTGTCTATACACAATACGAATAATGTGGTTGACTGGCGAGTCATGCGGATGTAAGTCGGAAGAAGACACTGACGGTATAATGTGTGCGTTATGGTTGAACGATTTGATTGACGGAATGGGATTTATCCCCTGTTCTATACCCGCTCCGTCCTAATGGCGTTCAGCATCCAGAAAGTAAAACAAAGGCATTCTTGTAGGTCGTATCACAAGAATTGAGCGAAAATTAAACATGTGTGAAGAAGAATGTAGAATACTCCTTTTGCTCCATAGAACGTCTCATTAACGTGAAGACAATAAATGCAATAGCTCGAAATGTGGCTCACTTCCGTTCAAGAGGAACAAATTCACCTTTACATCGTTCAATTATACTGCTTGTACCTGGCATCTTAAAGTTACACTTGCTGATTGGTTTTTGCAGAATTATCAAGTGTCTGTCATATCAAGCTTGATTGATTCGGAACAGTCGGTTTATGATGTGTGATAAAGTAGCGGAGTGACACATGTGGAAAAGTTGTTCCGGTGACATGAAGCTTTGAACTTTTGTGCCGTTCCGACTTGGAACGGGGCCTCAAGTATTCACATTTGTAATATTGGCTTCACGGTTATGAATCAAAATGAATGAACTTCCAGAATGGAAGAATGAAAGATGTAGTCAGCAAAATTCAAACGCAAGAGAGATGGGTTTTAGTAGAGAATCGAGGTGGTATGTGTAGTAAAAATTATAACATGTCGAATTAGAGTAGCCACGCTTCGGTGGCTGGCGGAAGTTTTTTTCGCCAGAGGAGGATCACGATGATGATCCACGTTGCAAGTCTCCCTTATGACCGGTTCAATGCTTTCCGCCACCGTGTTTAACACCATTACCAGCGTCGGAAGCGTAATCGCAGTCATACACTGGTAGGCACAAAATGCATACACCAGTTACGAGATCACATCTTTTGGCTCCAGTTGTAGGCTTGTTCGACTTGGTGTAAAGGCCCAAATTACTTGTATGATTGTTTGAACATTTCACCTGGCTATTTACAGATGCAAGACGAAGGGAAGCAGTGAACGCATCACTGAGAAATGACATCGTCACGGAGCCGGGCTTCCGCTTTGGTGGCGGTCGCAGCGGCGGTCTTGCTGCTCTTCCAGGACTATTCCAATGCCCAAATCGTCCACCAGCAGCGAGCTACCATCGGTAAGATTTCTTCGTGATCACGTAAACATATTATTATTTTTCTGTAATAATCTTAAATCCGGTTCTCACGTTCCCGATGTTCCTCAACTGAGATGAAATGTAGTCATTTTTTCGCAACTCAATAATAATAATAATAACATTCTGATTATGTTGGAAATTGGATTCCATGAGAAGTTTTTCGATTGAAGGTATAGTTTACAAGTTGTAGTTAGCTCACTGCCCTGGGCGCATCGAAAGTGTTGCTAAAGGATCATTACCACAATTGCAAAAGCTTGAAAGTGTATTTTGGTTGTAAAAATTAGTGATGGTTTCCACGCCGTAAAAACGATTTAACCAAAAGTAACATCTCAAGGTGGAGAAGAAATCCCAGCAGTTGTAATTCAATCTTTCTTTAGTTACTCTTTACCCACTGTGCGACAGGTCGTTTTCATTGGAAAAACTCCAATCAATGGACCGATGAAGATGACTTGTTGGAAAGCTTCATTATGTTGCACAGAAAAACATTGCCCCAGCCTAATTGTGGCAAAGTAGATTTCTATTACAACACAGGAATATTGGACCACCTTTGTGGTGCAGGCCAAGGTTTAGCGTGTAGGCTCGAGGGATCATCAATTAACCTGTCCTACGCAATAAGCTCAGGACACGGCGGCCATTACTGTTTCTGCTTGTGAAGAATCAGCATTTGCTCATTAGCTTGGAATAACATTAGCCAACAACAACCGCCTAATAATAAACATGTGTTGATGATGATAGATTATGATAGCATCTAAAGTCACGAGGGAATTGCTAAGGTTAATAGAATTAAAGTCAGAAAAGGTATCCCATAATCACCACGCGGTTTTGCAATTATCCTATTTTGGCATTGCACTTGCACGTTTTCTTCATAACATCAACGCCTTTCATTCTTCCGACTTTGTTGGAGAAAAGAAAGCGTAATATATACTGCTTTTATGCCTTTTGACGAGATTTATACTAATTGAATCATCCTCACTTCCAGGTGTTCTCGTCGACTTGCACCAAGCAGTGGTTCAGCCAAATAGGACCAAGAATATTCCACGTGTCCTTTGTGGCTCACTAAACCTCCATGCTTTCCAACAATTAGCAGCTGTCAGATGGGCATCAGAAATTATCAACAACAGATCATGGCCCGGGGAATTCGCGATCGGTAAGATACCTTTTTTCAAATTGATAATGTCACGATTTTCGATTTATGAAATTAAATAAAATGAACAAGAAGTGATGCACAAGTACAAGTGAAATGCAGACATAATCTGTGAATATTTACCAAAGGCTGTCGCACCACGGTAGATTGCAGTGAATTTGTTCATAAAAAGATTTCTGGTTAGATAACGCTGTTCAAGTGATTCAAAAAGACGTCTTGGTATATGCGAGGAAGAGTACAAGTTTTCACAACTTTCTATACCTTGAACGTAACAAGTTCCATGATGGTGAAAACCAACACGAGCTTTTGGTCAGATAATTTAGCATGCAAACGTTTATTTCAGGAGTACGTGAGTGCTCTTGCTGAAGTGCTGTAAACTAAAGTTGTTACATTGTAACGACTAGCATAGGAGCTTCTTAATTATCATGTTATTGTTTAATTGGTGCGGTTCTTTTTTGCAGATGTCGTGGTTCACGATACGTGCGGAGAAAGCGGAATCGCCATCACCGAGACGAACCAAATTGTCAAATGGGCTAAAAATAATCCTGAGGAGCCTCTGATCGGTATGTTATCTAACTCGCACTTTTTTTGCAGCAATAAGAATGCAAAGCCAAGATTTCTTTAACTGAAGAGGTTCAATAGTCACTTTGTGAACAAAGAATAGTACTTTATAATCAGGCAACGATTATTCTCTACGTTTAATTATCATCAAGGAGTAGAAAAGTAAATTGCATAAAAGTTAAAAGAATAGACGGAAGGTGTGGATTTGGGATTGCCAAATAATGCAATGATAAAATAGTGCTTATGGTAGCCTCTTACGGAAGTATATTTTCATAGTATATGCAATGTATTAGATTGTGAATAACTTTGTATGGAGTTAAGTGATATACATAAGACGCGATGGTTGAAAACGCTGCTTAAGCAAGCAATTTTGTATGTAAGTAATTACGCCTTTAGTGTCAATTTTTCTGAATATTTTTGTGAATGCTGTCCACACGTGTAATTTCCGAGAGAGCGGAAAAATTGATGAGCAACACAGGGAATTGTAAAAGTGTACAATTAAACTTGTAGCCAGAGCAAATGCAGCATGAAGTAGGCGGATTCTCTAAAAACGCCGTCGTTGACGCCAATACACACCTCTCGCACCTTTTATTGCTGTGCAAAAATGAGAAAAAGGCGTGTGCGTTTGTTGTTGTGTAAAACAA